>MU747085.1:113905-126487 GCA_026770625.1 Nicotiana glauca | reverse complement strand
AAAATGACCTACGGACCTATGAATTCACTTCCGATCGCGCTCCCAACTCCAGAATCACCATACGAGGTTATTCACAATCTCGGAATCCTAAATGGACATCGATAACGCTGAAATGCACTCCAAGCCAAACTTAAGAAATTTCTTCCAAAATTCTAACATTCACAATAGGGGCCAAAATTCTCCCGGGTTATCCAAAATCCAAATCGGGAATACGCCCAAGTCCGATATCATCATATGAACCTACTGGTACCTTCAGATCCCGATTCCGAGGTCGTTTACTCAAAAATTCAATCCTAGTTCATTCTTTCAACTTTAAGGTTCTCAAATGAGAATTTTTATTTAAATTTAACTCTGATCTTCTTGAATTTAAATTTCGACCATGCGAACAAGTCACAATACCTGAAATGAAGCTGCTCATGGTCTTAGACTGCTGAACGACGCGCTAGGGCTCAAAACAACTGGTCGGGTCTTTACAATTTTAAGTTAAAATAATAATTCTTTATTTAGTACAAGCTTTGTATCTGACCTTGTTTAGGTGCAATATAAATTAATGTAGGTATATTTTATTAAAATTTTGTGTATAATTCAATTATGGTAGGTATCCTTTTTTGAGAAATAATTAATCAAATTTATATTTTGTATCTTACACAATAATTTAAAATTGGAATTATAATTTTTTTATTTAGTACAAGCTTTGTATCTGACCTTATTTGTGAACAATATACATTACTATAGGTATCTTTAATTATATTTTGTATGTAATTCAGTTATGGCAGGAAAATAATTATATATATATATATATATATATATATATAATGAGGTTATATTAATGTTTCTAATTCGCACAAATAAATATTTGTACACAAATAAATATATTTTAAAATAATAGTAAAAATATTGCTGCAACAATTAGAGCTTTTACGATTAATATTTGAATTGAGTATTGCTAGGTTATGTTTGAAAGTATAAGATGATTTTTGAAAATGTGGTCCAATGGATAAAATAGAAGACTAAGATGTATTTGAATTTGATATGGAATTTATTTTTAATATGATAAGAAAAACTATATTTAAGAATATGAGCAATAGAGTCAAAGTTACTATTGAAATAATTATATTTATTATTTATATTATATTAAAATGAATGTGATAAAGTGGATATTAAATTCAAGTAAACTAATTAAAAAAAATACATGACAACATTAATAATATTAAGTACTGAATATACAATAGCAAAATAAGAAACAAATAGAGAAAAAAATCAAAACTTCTATCATAAAGAACAAAAAAGGATAAAACTTATTTAAATTTGATATAAAAAAGTTTTTTAAGTATGATAAAAAAAAAGGTCATGATGTGGACGAGGCCAAATAACTGAAGTTTAATAGATTAAAAAATTAAAAAATATCAAAATATTAATAAATTAGAGATAATGTGAGGTTATCTATACTAAGAATTAGTTTTAAAATAAAGTAAATATATAGTGTTTAAAAATATAATTAATGATTTAAAAATATTTAATAATTTTCAGTATTAATTTTAAAAAAATAAATATTTTTTTCAATATTAACAAATCATACGTCGATTTATATAATAATATTAAATGATATAAATAGATTATGATATTAAATAAAGAGGCTTGTTAATGAAATCCACATAAGAAATAAAATACTACATATTAGCTAACTTAATAGCAATAATCAAAAATTTAAAAATATTTAATATTAGAAATAGAAGAGAAAGATGATTTGAACTTGAGATTTAGATTAGAATTATGGTGAATACGCTCAAAATATTAATAAGACTGCGAAATTAAATTTTGCTAGATAAAAAACTAAAAACTGGATAACAAATTAAATCTAAGGAAATACAAAATTAATATCTCATGTGGGTAATTTTATGAACGAAAATTAAAGTCTAATTTGTATCCTAACGTTAAAAGAGAAAGAAAATTTAATTACACGTAATACAAAAAATAATTATAAGAAAATTTAATAGATTTAAAATATAATAAGAAAAAACTTTTCTATTAATATTTTAAACTAATTTAAATTTATAACTTAAAATAATACATGATGTTATATATTTTGTTTATTGGTAAAATATTAATGTAAAAAACTAATTAAAAATTTATAGTAGGGAAGAGGATGTATAAAGAGGAAAATAGAGATAGTGTGAGAATATTTATACTTTGAATTAATTATATATAAGGAAATTAAATAATTAAATAATACTCAAAATATTATTGGAAGATTTAAATGAAAAAAGAGTTCCAAGTAAGAGGATAAAAGTACAAAAATAAATTAACTTTTAGGAATAAAAAAATTTATATTTATATATGTTTATCAAAAGGGCAATAAGCAAGATATCAAGTCAATTGGTAAGCTAATAAAATAATACTTGAATATAATATTATTAAGTAATAGATAATGCAACAACTAGAAGCAAAGATTAAAGAAAGAGTTATTTTGGGTGAAAATGTAGAAGGATAAGACTTATTCGAATTTGCGGTGAAACATAAAGTGATAGTAAGAATTTTTCTAAATAATATGCTCAAACAAGACATATCACAAATGCGATATATTTAGTATTATTTAATATTGACCACAAAATAAAATACAAGTTATCTGTTATCTGGAAGTTTTAAATTTTAAGGTAATTCCAATAACTCAAATTATAATTTGATATTTGTGTCCGCGCATCGCGCGGTTACTAATATTAGTCTATATTATATTAAAAGGAGAGTAGTTTGCAATGTGGTTAAGCGAAGTGGCAAGATAATGTAATGACCCGACCGGTCGTTTTGAGCCCTAGCACGTCGTTCAGTAGTCTGAGGTCATAAGCAGCTTCATTTAAGGTTTTAGGACTTGCCCGCGTGGTGGGAATTGAATTTCGGGAAGTTCGGAGTTAATTTGGGAAGAGAATTCTCATTTCGAAAGCTTAAAGTTGAAAGAATGAGCTAGAATTGAATTTTTGAGTAAACGACCTCGGAATCGGGATCTAAATATTCCAGCAGGTTCGTATGATGATTTCAGACTTGGGCGTATGCCCGGTTTGGATTTTGAATAACCCGGGAGCGTTTTGGCGCCTATTGTTGAAGTTAGCATTTTGGAAGAAATTTCATAAGTTTGGCTTAAAGTGCATTTCAGTATTATCAATGTCCGTTTGGGATTCTGAGACTGGGAGTAGCTCCGTATGGTGATTCTGGAGTTGGAAGCGCGATCGAAAATGAATTCGGAGGTCCGTAAGTCATTTTGAAGTCGTTTGGCTAAACATAGAAATTTGAAGGTTTTTGAGAAGTTTGACCGGAAGAGGACTTCTTTATATAGGGGTTAGAATCCAATTCCGAAAGTTGGAATAGGTCCGTAACGTCAAATATGACTTGTGCGCAAAATTTGAGGTCAATCGGACGTGATTTGATAGGTCTAAACATCGGATGTAGAAGTTTGAAATTCTAAAGTTCCTTAAACTTGGATTGGGGGTTGATTCATGATTTTAGTGTTATTTGATGTGATTTAAGGCCTCGAGCAAGTCCGTAATGTATTTTGGGATTGGTTGGTAGGTTTGGTTGAGGTCTTGGGGGCCTCGAGTGGATTCCGGGTGGTTAACGAATCACAAATGGATTTTAAGAAAACCCGAAGCAGCTGGTGTCTAGTATTTCCACTTCTGCAGATATGGGACTGCAGAAGCGGCAACGTAGAAGCGAAGAAGAAGCCGTAGAAGAGAACGAGGGTAAGGGCAGCCAGGACCGCAGAAGCGGCCCTTGATCTGCTGATGCAAAACCGCAGAAGCGGTAGGCTGACCGCAATGGAAGGCCTGGAGTGGATGGGAGTCGCAGAAGCGGCAAGCGGTCTGCAGAAACGGGACCGCGAAAGCGGACAGGGTTCCACTGAAGCGAAAATGCTGGGCAGTAGGCTTGTTTTAAAATCGTGATTGGGAGTTCATTTCTCTCATTTTTCATGGATTTGGGGATTTTTGGGAGTATTCAAGAGAGGATCTTCATCAACAATGTTAAAGTAAGTTATTTCTACCTATTATGAGTTAAATACATTAATTATGTATGAATTTTAGTATAAAAAAGGGTAGAAAATTGAGGGTCGGAGGAAGAGTGTAACGACCCGACCGGTTGTTTTGAGTACTAGCGCTCCGTTCAGCAGGCGGAGGCCATGAACAACTTGATTTCAGGTATTATGACTTGTACGCGTGATCAGAATTGAATTTCGAGAAGTCCAGAGTTGATTTGGGAAGAGAATTCTCATTTCCGAAGCTTAAAGTTAAAAGAATGAAGTAGGATTGAATTTTGAATAAACGACCTCGGAATCGGGATCTGAAGGTTCTAGCAAGTTCGTATGATGATTTCGGACTTGGGCGTATGCCCGGTGTGGGTTTTGGATAACCGGAAGCATTTTGGCGTCTATTGTGGAAGTTAGCATTTTAGAAGAAACTTCATATGTTTGGCTTGGAGTGTATTTCAGTATTACCGATGTTCGTTTGGGATTCTGAGAGTGTGAATAGCCCCGTATAGTGATTCTGGAGTTGGGGGCGCGATCGGAGGTGAATTCGGAGGTCCGTAGACAATTTTGAAGCCATTTGGCAAACGATAGAAAGTTAAAGGTTTTTGGAGAGTTTGATCGGGGGATTGACTTTTTGATATCGGGGTCGGAATCAAATTTTGGAAGTTGGAGTAGGTCCGTAAAATCAAATATGATTTGCCTGCAAAATTAGAGGTCAATCGGACGTGTTTTGATGGGTTTAAACATCGAAAATAGGAGTTGGAAAGTTCAAAGTTCATAAAGCTTGAATTGGGGTGTAATTCATGAATCTAGCGTTGCTTGATATGATTTGAAGCCTCAAGCAAGTCTGTGATGTGTTTTGGGATTGGTTGGTATGATTGGTTGGGGTCCCGGGGGCCTCAGGTGAATTCCGGGTGGTTAACGGATCAAAAATTGACTTTGAAGAAGTGCTGAAGCATTTGGTTGCTGGTATTTTCGCTTTTGTGGTTGGGTGACCGTAGAAGCGAAATCGCAGAAGCAAACGAGTTGCCGCAGAAACGGTTTTTGACTAAGGCTTGGGGGACCACAGATGCGGTCAAGGCTCCGTAGAAGCGAGACCACATCTGCGGAGGTAAGGTCGCAGAAGCGGAAAATGGGGCCAAGCCCAGGACCGCAAAAGCGGAACCGCATAGGCGGTTATATTTCCGCATAAGCGAAAACCACTGAAGGTAGTGGCCTTCATTTATTCGGGCTCAATGTCATGTTTTGCTCATTTCTCACTTCATGGGGCGATTTTTGGAGAGCTTCAAGGAGGGTTTTCACCATCAATCTTAAGGTAAGCTACTACTACTTATTCCCAAGTTAAATGCAAGATTATACCATAGAATTGGACATGAGAATTAGAGTAAATATTGGGGTTTTGGTTGGAAACCTAGAAAAAATTTATAAACTTGGATTTTAGCCACGATTTTGAATATGGGATTAGGAGAAAATCATATATTTGAGTTCCTAAGGTCATGGGTAACCTTTATCTTCAAGAAATTTTGGATTTTCGGGTACGTGGTCCCAAGGGCATTTTGGTCATTTCACTAAACAGAGTTGGAAACTTGTATAATCTGAATTGTTAACAAGTATTTGAGTATATTCTCATTAGTTTATCGTTAATTGGCTAGTTTTGGTGCATAGTGCGTTGGCTCAAGCTTTCGGAAGGATGTAGAATGCCGATTGCGAGTCTTCGGAGCGGGGTGAGTCTCCTTTCTAAGCTTGTGAGGGGGAATTTACCCCATTGCTGAAGTAATTGATTATGTGCTCCTATTTTTGGGGGCTACATACGCACGAGGTGACGAGAGTCCGTACGTAGCTACTATTATGCTATTGTCCGGGTAGTTAGGACACAAAAGCATGTGTACGTGGATTAATTGTGAACACATTGGTAGCTTAAATTTCTTAACTCACATCGAATTAGTTAGTAAATTTCTAAAAGAATTAAACTTCATCTCTTAAATGGTTAAAGGAGAATTGGTTTTATTTGAATAAATATTCCCCGATAAGTTCTTATTTGACTGATTGATCATGTACTTTATGTGTGCCTGCGTCGCATGGATGATTCGCGAGCAGGATATGTGTTTAATTATGGAACGGGCCGAACGCCTCGGTGATAATAGATGCATCTATGGTTCGTGCCGCTCGACCCTCGGCAGTGCACAATTTGGATTCTGTTGGAGCGGGCCGTCGACCTCGGCGTGATTTGCGCATGTTTATCTATTACTTGGAAATTTGTAAATGTGAAATTGGCCCTACGTGGCTTGATATAAACTAATAAAATAATAAATAATAAACCTTAGAATCCCTCTATTATTATTGGAGGTGTTTACCCTTTTTTTAGCTTCACAACTTGAACTTCTATATAAATCCATGATTTTCCTCGCACTTATAGAACATTGCTAATTGACCTCTAGTGAGTGTCGGAATTTGCCATCTCGTCTCTACCCCTTCGGGATTATGCGGGATACTCACTGAGTACACGTCGATTACGTACTCATACTACACTTTTGTGCATTTTTTTGTTGCACAGGTATATATACACCTTTAGCAGCCTATTGGGTGTAGCAGCATGGATGACGCTGGGACTAGGTGAGCTGCATCATTGAGGCGACCGCAGCTAGAGTAGTTCTTTCAAATGTACATTATTTACTTTCCGCCCACTGTGTTCCGAGCGGATGTTGTATTTTATTTCTCTTGTCAGTAGTCGCTCATGTACTTGTGACACCGGGTTTCTGGGAGGGTTTACAACGAATTTGTTCTAACTATTATTATTTAAATTTGAATTCTAGTAGTGAACTTTTATTTATAAAAATACAAGGAAAAACCTTAGATTTTCAAAAATATTAAAAGAGGAATTAATTGATGAGTCAGTTGGCTGGCCTGACAAAGGTGTCCGGCGCCACCATGACCCTCAGTGGATTTTGGGTCATGACAACATTGTATCAGAGCTCTAGGTTCCTGTCGGTCTCACGAGTCATGAGCAAGTCTAGTAGAGTCTCGTGGATCGGTACGGAGACATCTGTACTTATCCTCGGGAGGCTGCAAGACTGTTAGGAGTACTTCCCTTCTTGTTTTCCTTATCGTGCGGTTCAATTCCTTTGAGCCTTATGCCTTTGATTCCTTTCCATTCAATCTTACGCGACGCGAGCGCTGGTTTTAAATCAAAAATTAAAGGTATGCAATGGCACTACAGATGTGGTGCGGGATGATTTTTTCGATATAGTTTATTGGACTATTATAGTCGCATTCAGAGCGAATTTATATTGTTGTAGCTCAGTAAAGTAACAGAACTTCTGAGAGACTTGAGGCTAGGCACAGGTTGCCGTAATGCTTATGAGCGATTATTCCGCAGTGTTGTTGTGATGGTAGGGTGTTTGCCCACGTGTCAGGGCAGTGAATGAATTGAAGGGAGGTTTACTCAGTGTGTAATCAATGGGATTCGATATTTTATTCCCGGCAAGGGAAAGTCAACCGAACCAAGGATGGTCAGATGTGGACTAGTGGATGTAATGAAGCGTAATAATTGCAATCGTGAAGGAGTTCTCTCCTCTATTAGGGTGTTGTTGTACTAATTGGACATATTAAGTTTACCGGTGTTATGATCTTCTATGATCTGCCCTTGGGGCATGATATTGCGAAATGGCATTGGAAATGCAACTATCAGATATCGCGATATGCGATAGTTCCGGACTGAATCAGTATTGTAAATGTTGGTGGTTTGATAAAGATGACCTTCGGAGAGGTTTGGGATTAATAGCAAATTGTGGATTCAAGTGCTATAAAGATAAATTTTATTAAGGAAACAACTGAGCAGCAAGAGATGAGAAAGGATATGCGGGAAGTGTCAGGCGGAGTTTTAAACATCTAAAATGGTTAGGCTTAGGGAGCACCGGCCGAGCAGTGGATTGAGGGAGTGAGTTTGCCCAAAGTGGGAGAGCAGCGGAACTGCGTGGGGGCTTGGTAAGGAGAAAAACTATGCACCTTAGGGGAGTCTGGGACGACTCGAGAATATTGGTGCTTGGCTATTAGCGTCTTCGAATCTGATTTGAAGTTGGGATTCTTGTGCAGCCGGGGATTTAACATAACAGAAAGGAGCCGTTTAAATGGGGGAGTTGTAGCAAGACCTTGAAGTGAAATGATGTTGTCGCACATTTAATAGATGTCCACTAGGGGTGAATGGAACTCGTGCAACTGGAGAGTGAGCTCGGACTCAGGTGGGGTATTCCGGTGAGCAGTCACGTGGTTGGCGAGGCTTCTGTGAGGAGTTCTACTGGATATGCAGCAAAGGGAATTGTTGTGTAAATGGTGTTAATGATTTAGAGTATTAAATTGGGTTTCTACGGTAAGATATCGTGAAGGCTGGCGATCATTTGAACAAGGTTATGTCAACAAGAGATTAAGAGTGATGATGAACCCCAGAGTTGTGTAATGATGTCTTCAAGCTAAGTGGGAGAGTCCCACCGCTTATGATTTGGGTTGCGTGATTAGCTATTTGCGAGGTTTCCAGTTATTAATATCTTGATGGGTTATCTCAGTTACGGAAAAAGACCATAAGTGGTAGTTTGAGCAAATGAAATGTTGGAGGCATGCTATGGTTGGCCTTATTGGCTCATGTTTGGACTTGGAGGTAGATTCAGGATTTATGCCTTGTATAGATACAGGTTCCGGAGGAAGTGATTTCGCCGGGTGCCTCGTTGAGAGGGTATTCATGTGTTATGAGGTTTATGGAGTTGATTAAATTCAGGGCCAAGTCAGAGCGGGTGGCTCTCAGTAACGGTCCTAGTGAATTCAAGAGGTAAAGTGTGGTGCCTAATGATATCATGTTTACATGTACAATTAAGGATCAGGCTTGGAAAGCAGCTTATAAGAAGTGGCACAGAATGTTCCGTGATGGTTGGCTTGTGATGTAGCAATTGGGAAGCATGAAATGGTTCGTAGGAGTTGAGACAGCATGGTCTCGCTAGTTCAAGGTCACTCGGGATGAGTGTAGATGGAGTATGTTATGTGTTGAAGAGAGTTAGTATTATTTCCAAAGCACTCAAGGATAAATTGGAAGGAAAACAGATTAATTAGCTGCAGTTGAATTTGGCATGTTGGGATCTGTGATCAGTTCATTCAGCGTGATTAGGTTGTGTGTATGATTTGTGACGGTATGTATCAGGCTTGTCAGCCGCCACAATTGATGCTATTCAGAAGCCTCCTATTGTTATGGCTTGTTATGCGGAAACAGATTTCGGAAAGGAGTATGATGGCTTAGACCACTACTTGCAGATTTGCATATCCTACGGTTATGGGAAGTTACCTATGTGTTGCTATGATTCTCCTAAAGTGAGTTAAGCGAAAAGTTCTTATGTGAGGATGTGTTAAAATATTAATGTGTTCGGAGCTACGATGTAAATCGTGTTCTACCGTATGTTGGCACGTTTGGTGCAGCGAGTAGCATGGAAATACGAAATGAGGATCAAGGTTGCAGTTTGGTGTTGACGAGGATGTCACAGGCTCGGATGAGCAAGGAAAGGGTTGAATGGTTAGAGTAAATTGGTATTGGTTTCAGAGTCACCTGAGATCGATGTTTTGTGAAAAAGTTAGTGCGACCGATGGTTGGAATGAGCTGACTCGATATTTATTTCAGAAGATTGTGGGAGCGTGTCCCACGGGAAGGTCTTGTAAGTGTGACATGTAGTAACTTGATTGGCTAAAGATTTAAGCAAGTATGAGGATTGTGGTAATAACATTTGTTTGAGAAACTATGCCTGGAGGGCACTTTGTTCATTGGGTTATGAAATAGGGAGGTTGCTCCGGTTATGACGGTTGTTCTTACGTGTCATGAGGAAAAGAGAGTTACTATGAACCTTTGAAAGGTTATTCGCCAAGTTGGTGCAGTCAGGAATCGTCTTGAGATCGATGTATTGATTTATATATATGAACAGGGCTTTATATAAGGCCAGTTGTGTTCGTTTCAGCGAGCGTTCCCTATGGAGGAACGGTCGGGGTGTTATTTTGTCATCAGCTATTCTAGATAATGATGTATTGCGTCGTATGAGTTGTGAGACGGCTTGATAAAATTGCTTATGTGTTGAGAATCCGCGTAGAAATGATGTGTTATGAGCAGGATGGCTTTGAGATTTATGTTGTATATTGCACCTCAGTTGTGCTTGAGTTTTGTAGCCTATAGCGCTATGTGTTTCCTCGGGGATGGTATTATGCACTTAACGTTCTTGCGATCGAAATTCGATATTTTATTGCAATGAGCAAATCAGCTCAATGTGTATCTCCTTATGTGAGTTCTACGTGTGGATCGGGTGGCACGCCGCCATGGTTATATTATGAGGATCGGATGGCACACTGCCATGGTTATATTGTGAGGATCGGATGGCACGATGCCATGGTTATGCTGGGTGGATCGGGTTGCGCGCCGCAACAGTGTGATGATGAGTGTAGTTTTATATATGCCAATTTTGTATGTCCTGCTTCCTATTTTTCTAAGGAAAGTCCGTATTAGTGCGGGGGTTAGTTAATTCCTTCCAGAGTTTGATTTCCTGTTGGTGTTGTGTTCGGATTGGTGGCTTATTGACACATGGTAGCATCATATGAGATTTTAACAATTTCTGGGGCGGCTTATTGCCTGAGCAGCTGTATCAGATGAGACGAGATCCCTTGATCTAGGCTTTCTGTGCAATCCAGCTATACAAGGTATGTTACGGAAATAAGACCATTATTGGGTTCAGAATGAGGTAAGGGCCTCGTCAAGAGTGTAGACCTAATGTTTTGTTGACCCGACGATTGATTATGAATGTCGGTACATCTCTTCCGTCGTGACGTTATGGTAAAGGTTGGAGTAAGACCTGTATATGTCATGGGGTGCAGTGGGGGCATCAGATCAGTAGGATTTTGGCTAAGTTGATCAGAGAATATTATTGTGGTCCTGTGGATTTATTGTTGCAAAGTAAGAATTCAGCAAGGCGATGCCGTTATGTTTGAGTACAGCGTGTAGTGATTGGTATGGCGATCGTATGTTGGAAACAGGCCTAGCATAGGTTTCCGAATGTTGGAATCGGGCTCTAAGGCTTATTTGCTTGAATAAAAGGGAACATTTTTAGAATTTATCGAGCTTATGTGCTCAGCTAAGACTTGGTAGCACGGGAAGGTGCGTGAGGTGCTAAACAGTGATTTCAGACTACTCCAGTACAGTTCTCACCACGTTTAAGGACGAACGTATGTTTAAGTGGGAGCGAATGTAACGACCCGACCGGTTGTTCTGAGTACTAGCGCTCCGTTCAGCAGGCGGAGGCCATGAACAACTTCATTTTAGGTATTATGACTTGTACGCATGGTCGGAATTGAATTTCGAGAAGTCCAGAGTTGATTTGGGAAGAGAAGTCTCATTTCGGAAGCTTAAAGTTGACAGAATGAACTAGGATTGAATTTTGAATAAACGACCTCGGAATCGGGATCTGAAGGTTCCAGCAGGTTTGTAGGATGATTTCTGACTTGGGCGTATGCCCAGTGCGGGTTTTGGATAACCCGGGAGCGTTTTGGCGTCTATTGTGGAAGTTAGCATTTTAGAAGAAACTTCATAAGTTTGGCTTGGAGAGCATTTCAGTGTTATCGATGTCCGCTTGGGATTCTCAGACTGTGAATAGCCCCGTATAGTGATTCTGGAGTTGGGAGGTGCGATCGGAGGTGAATTCAGAGGTCCGTAGACCATTTTGAATCCATTTGGCTAAATATAGAAAGTTAAAGGTTTTTAAAGAGTTTGACCGGGGGGTTGACTTTTTGATATTAGGGTCGGAATCAAATTTCGGAAGTTGGAGTAGGTCCGTAATGTCAAATATGATTTGCCTGCAAAATTTGAGGTCAATCGGACGTGTTTTGATTGGTTTAAACATCGAAAATAGGAGTTGGAAAGTTCAAAGTTTATAAAGCTTGAATTGGGGTGTAATTCATGAATCTAGCGTTGTTTAATATGAATTGAAGCCTCGAGCAAGTCCATGATGTGTTTTGGGATTGGTTGGTATGATTGGTTGGGGTCCCGGGGGCCTCGGGTGAATTCCGGGTGGTTAACAGATCAAAAATTGACTTTGAAGGAGTGCTGAAGCATCTGGTTGCTGGTATTTTCGCTTCTGCGGTTGGGTGACCGCAGAAGCGGAATCGCAGAAGCGAACGAGTAGCCGCAGAAGCAGTTTTTGACTAAGGCTTGGGGAAGTCTCCATAGAAGAGGGACCACATTTGCGGAGGTAAGGTCGCAGAAGCGGAAAATAGGGCCAAGCCCAGGACCGCAAAAGCAGAACCGTATAGGCGGTTATATTTCTGCATAAGCGAAAACCACCGAAGGCAGTGGCCTTCATTTATTCGGGCTCAATGTCATGTTTTGCTCATTTCTCACTTCATGGGGCTATTTTTGGAGAGCTTCAAGGAGGGTTTTCACCATCAATCTTAAGGTAAGCTATTACTACTTATTCCCAAGTTAAATGCAAGATTATACCATAGAATTGGACATGAGAATTAGAGTAAATATTGGGGTTTTGGTTGGAAACCTAGAAAAA
>MU747085.1:99412-113175 GCA_026770625.1 Nicotiana glauca | reverse complement strand
GCTTGATATGAACTGATAAAATAATAAAGAATAAACCTTAGAAGCCCTTGATTATTATTGGAGGTGTTTACCCGTTTTCTGGCTTCACAACTTGAACTTCTATATAAATTCATGATTTTCCTCGCACTTATAGAATATTGATAACTAACCTCTTGTGAGTGTCGGAATTGGCCATCTCGTCTCTACCCCTTCGGGATTAGGCGGGATATTCAATGAGTATACGTCGATGACGTACTCATACTACACTTCTGTGCATTTTTTTGTTGCACAGGTATATATACACCTTTAGCAGCCTATTGGGTGTAGCAGCATGGATGATGCTGGGACTAGGTGAGCTGCATCATTTAAGCGACCGCAGCTACAGTAGTTCCTTCCAATGTACAGTATTTACTTTCCGCCCACTGTATTCCGGGCGGATGTTGTATTTTATTTCTCTTGTCAGTAGTCGCTCATGTACTTGTGACACCGGGTTTCTGGGAGGGTTTATAACGGATTTGTTCTAACTATTATTATTTAAATTTGAATTCTAGTAGTGAACTTTTATTTATAAAAATGCAAGGAAAAACCTTAGATTTTCAAAAGTATTAAAAGAGGAATTAATTGATGAGTCAGTTGGCTGGCCTGACAGAGGTGTCCGGCGCCACCACGACCCTTAGTGGATTTTGGGTCGTGACAAAGACCTAGAAATATTGTGTTCTTGGAATTTGACAACGATTTTGAGTATGGAATTAAGAGAAAATTATATATTTGAGTTCCTAAGGTCATGGTCAAACTTTATCTTCGAGAAATTTGGGATTCCGGGCACGTGGGCCCGAGGGTATTTTTGTCAACTTTTCGTTCGGGGTTAGAAATTGTTATAAATTGGGTTGTAAAGTATAATCGAGCATATATTAATGGATTTGTATGATCGTTGGCTAGTTTTGGAGCATTGTGCATTGGTGCAAGTCTTCGGAAGAATTTTAGAATGCCGGTTGTGGATCTTCCGAGCGAGGTGATTCTCCTTTCTAATCTTGTGAGGGGGAAATTACCCCTTAGGTGATTTAATTGGTTATGTGCTCCTATTTGTGGGGGCTACGTACGCACGAGGTGACGAGAGTCCGTGCATAGCTACTATTATGCTATTGTCCGGGTAGTCTAGGACCCAAAAGCATGCTATACTTGGGATATTTGCAATCTTATTGACATTTGAATTGTAAAAATCAAATTGAACTAGTAAATGAATTTCAAAAAGGATTAAACTTTATTTTCTTAACTTGTTAAAAGAGGATTTGGTTTTTATTTGATAAAATGTTTCCCGAAAATTCTGAATTTGACTGGTTGAGCATGTATTCCTGTGTGTACCTGCGTCACACGGATGATTTGCGAGCAGGGTATTTGTCTACTTTATGTTGACTGCGTCACATGGATGATTCACGAGCAGGGTATTTGTTTATTTTATGTTGACCACGTCGCATGGATGATTCGCGAGCGCGGAAAATAGATGCATCTATTGGTTCGAGCCGTTCGACACTCGGCAGTGCATAGTTTACATTTCTGTTGGATCGAGCCGTCCTCTCGGCACGATATGCAAATGTTTATGTTACTTACATTAAGTACTTGATGTAGTTATTGCCTTTTTGTCCTAACATGAATTACTGAAGATAAAAGAAAAGAAATCCTGAAAATCCTTTGCTAATTATTAAAGGTGATTACCTATTTTACAGCTTTGTGAACTAGAGCATGCTATATAAATCCATGAATTCCTCACGTTTTAGTATATTATTATGGACCTTTAGTAAGTGTCAAAGTTGACCATCTCGTCTCTACCCCTTCGGGATTAGGCAGGAAACTTATTGGGTACACATTATTTTTGTACTCATACTACACTTGCTGTGCATTTTGTTACACAGGTATTTGCAACTCCAGTGGCCTACTGGGCATAGCAGAACAGAGGATTCTGGTACTAGGTGAGCTGCATCATTCGAGACGGCTGTAGCTAGAGTAGTCCCTTCTAGTGTACTGTATTTACTTTCCGTCCACTGTATTTCGGACGGATGTTGTATTTTATTTCTCTTATCAGTAGATGCTCATGCACGTGTGACACCGGGTTCTGAGATGGTTCAAAGTATTGTATTAATTGCTTAACTTTTAAATTTGATTTGAAACTATATTCTTTAAAATTTCTAAATAATGAAAGAAAAATCCTGGATTTCAAAAGTTTTAAAATGAGATTTAATTTAGTATTTGAGTTGGCTGGCCTGACAGCAGAGTCCGGTGCCACCACGACCCTTAGTGAATTTTGGGTCGTGATAACATGGTATCAGAGCACTGGGTTCCCGTCGGTCTCACGAGTCATGAGCAAGTCTAGTAGAGTCACGCGGATCGGTACGGAGACGTCTGTACTTATCCTCGCGAGGCTACAGGGCTGTTAGGAGTACTTCCCTTCTTGATTTCCTTATCGTGCGGTTCGATTCATTTGAGGCTTATGCCTTTGATTCCGTCCTACTCAATATTACACGACGCGAGCGCTTGTTATAAATCAAGAATTTGAAGGATTGTAATGGCACTACCAATGTGGCGTGAGATGATTTTCCCGATATAGTTGATTGGACTACTATAGTCGCATTATGGAGTGATATTCTGTTGTTTCAGCTCAGTAACAGGACTTCTAGGAGCCTTGAGGCTAGGCACAGGTTGCCATGATGCTTATGAGCGATTATTCCGTAGTGTTGTTGGGATGGTAGGATGTTTGCCCATGTTTCGGGGCAGCGAATGAATTGAAGGGATGTTTACTCATTATGTAATCAAGGGATTCAGTATTTTATTCCCGGCAGGGGGAAAGGCTGACGGACTAAGAATGGTCCGATGTGGGATGGTGAAAGTAATGAGACTTCGTATTGCTTTTCTTCTATGACGGGGTGTCGTGGTTCTGATTGAACGTACCAGGTGCCGATGTTATAATCTACGATGACTACGTGCCTTAGGAGAGTTGGATCAAATTCGGGATTTTAATGATTGGTGATTGAAGTCTGCGGTTGTGTGACGGCCCAAAGGGTCATCACCTATTTCCTCATTCGTTCCGTGCTTCTGAGGCCTTGAAAACCTCATTTTTACTTGTCTCGATTTGCGTGCACAGTCCGGGCGTGTAGCCAGAAAGCTTTTATGTTGAAATATGTGAATTCTGTGAAACATTTGAAGAATTTTGATACTAGTATGATTATTGTTGACTTTGGTCAATATTTTGGGTAAACGGACCCGGACCTGAGATTGGACGGTCCCGGAAGGTCCGTAGAAAAAATATGGGACTCAGGCATGTGCCCGGAGTCGAATTCCGAGGTCTAGAGCCCGAGGAAAGAATTTTTCTGTTAAATTATTTTTCTGAAATTAGTAAGGAAAATGGAGATAAAAATTGATGAAAAGACTGAGGTCGGGCTCGTATTTTGGTTCCGACGCCCGGTACAAGTCTTATGTATTGTTTAAGTGCTTTTTGTGAAGTTTGGTGGAAATCGGACGTCGTTTGACGTGTTTCAGACTATAAGTTCCAAATTTGAATGTTTATGAAGTTTAGAAGAAAATCATGAGTTTTGAGGCTTGATTCTATGTAAATAATGTTATTTTGGCGATTTGATCACACGAGTAAGTCCGTAGGATGTTTTTGAGGTTGTGTACATGTTTGGTTTGGAGCCTCGAGGGCTCGAGTGAGTTTTGGATAGGCATCGGATCGCTTTTTCTCATTTGTAAAAATTTGGTATTTTGGCTTCTGCAACTTTCGCAAATGCGAAGGCCCAGCTATCGCAAATGTGAAACCAGGCATCGCAAATGCGAAACCAGCCAATGTAGGCCAAGCTTCGCAAATGCGAAACCAGGCATCGCAAATGCGATGTTCGCAAATGCGAGACCCAGTTCGCAAATGCGAAGGGTCCCCTGGCAACTTGAGTTCGCAAATGCGAGAAATAACCTTGCAATTCCCAAGCCTGCATTTTTTGCAAATGCAAGCCTATGTTCGCATCTCACACATCCGAGGCCCAGCAAATTTTATACGTAGTCGAATTTTCATCACTTTTCACCATTCTTTCAAAACCCAAACACCATAGGCTATTTTTCAAGAGAAAACTTCATCCCAAATCACTTGTAAGTTGATTTGTACTCAATTCTTTCAATCTTTAGCATCATTAAACATGTTTTCCACTTAAAATAAAGGATTTTCATGGGTGAAATTGGGGTTTTTGGGTAGAACCTAGGTTTTCAATAAATTAGGGAGTTGGACCTCGATTTGAGGTCCGATTTCAGAAACAAATTACATATTTGAGTTCATTGGGGAATGGATAACTGGGTTTTGGTCTGAACCTCCGGTTTTGACCACGCGGGCCCGGGGGCATTTTTGGAAAAAACTTGGGAAAATCATTTTATGCATTCAAATTGATTCATATAGTGTTTATTAAAGTAATTGAACAATTTGTGATTAGATTCGAGAGAATTGGAGGTGGAACCGCGAGGTTAAGCGATAGTTGAGGATTAAGTGGATTTCAAGGTTTTGAGGTAAGTGTTTGGTAGGAATAGGAGTTGAGTCTTGTTGCTAATTGCTAGGTGACCGAGTACGATGTATAGGCATGGTGACGAGTATCTATACATCGGTGTCTAGCATGACCGTGAGTCCTTATAATGTGATTACCAAGACTTGGTAGTGAACTCCGTGTTTATTGGAGATTCAATATGTTGTGAATAACACGTGAACGGTAAAATAATTATTTGATTCCTGGGATCATTGGCTCGAATTGTGATACGAATATTGAAAGTATATGAAATGACTGGATTCTTTGGAGCATTGGATCAAAATGGTAGAGTGAATTATAAGATAAGAAAAGTAAGAAAAAGAAAGCGTTGTTGATTATTCCTTTGCCGGGACGTTTGGTTGAATTTGTTGGTTTCTCTCCCTTGCTGGGATTTTTGTCTAATGTTTGCTTATTATTATGTCCCTTAATTGTTACTGTTGTTTGAGGAGTCAGACCATTAAATGATATTGAGGATCGGGTTGCAGGCCGCAACAAAAATATTGAGGATCGGGTTGCGCGCCGCAACAGTGACACTTGATAAAGGGTATGGGTCAGGTTGCGTGCCGCAACAGTGATACCTGGTAAATGGTATGGGTTGGGTTGCATGCCACAGTAGTGGTATTTATGGGTCGGGTTGCACGTCGCAACAGTGATATTTGTGGAGCGGGTTGCACGTCGCAATAGTTATTGATACCATCTGTTTGTATTGAGTATTAATTCCTTGTTCATTGTGAGTCTAAGCTGTTCTAGTTTGTTACTTGGGATTACTGTTGACATTGTATCACCCCATAGCATGTCTCCCCCACCCATGTTGTTAATTGCCTTGTATTCGATATCCCGTTGTATATTTATAACTGCACAGGTTTATATGGTGCCTAGTCTAGCCTCGTCACTACTTTGTCAGGTTTAGGCTAGACACTTACCAACACATGGGGTCGGTTGTGCTGATGCTACACGTCTGTGCATTTTTGCACAGGTCCATGTTTTGAGGAGCAGCAGCAGCATTAGTGCGGGAGCAGGTTTTTATTTTCACGAGACTGAGGTAGCCTTGCAGGCATCCGCAGCCCCGGCATCTCTTCTTTATGCTCTCTTTTAGACTGTTGCCTCATTGTTTTCGAGACAGACAACTTATGTATTTGTTTCAGACCATTGTATTTAGTATATTCTTAGTAGTTCGTGAGTACTATGACACCAAATCTTGGGTAGAGGTTATGATTGACTGTTTCGCGTTTTGATTCGTAATTAAAACACTAGACTGCCACTATTGTTCTTATTAAATTTCAGGTTCTATATTCATGTTGGTAACTGTTAAAGTAATTGTCTAGTAATGAAAGGGTAAATACGTTGGCTTGCCTAGCTACCACGAGTAGGCGCCATCACGATCCCGATTGTGGGAAATCCGGGTCGTGACAAGTTGGTATCAGAGCACTAGGTTACATAGGTCTCACAACTCACGGACAAACTTAGTAGAGTCTGAAGGGTAGGTACGGAGAAGTTTGTACTTGTTCCCCAAAGTCTATTGAGTTAGGAAAAATTTCTCATTTGTTCATTTTGTGTCGTGCGACTTGGTTTCTCAATGCTGATTGAATTCCTACTCTGTTCTTTCACAGATGGCGAGAACAAGCGCTTCCTCATCCACCGATCAGTAGTCTGAGCCCCAGGCAGCTCCCACTAGGGGTAGAGGACATGGCCATGCTAGGGGCCGAGGTAGGGGTAGATCCCAGCCACCTGTAGCAGCACCCGTGGCGGACCCTCGGGTTGGCCTTGATGAGGAGGTTCCGGCCCCTGCCCAGACAGTTCCGGTAGGCCCAGCTCAGGTCCCAGAGGGGTTTATTGTTACCCTAGTTCATCAGGACACCTTTGTCCGGTTGGTTGGCCTCATGGAGAGTGTCACCCGAGCAGGATTGCTCCCTGTAGAGCCAGCCCCTTCCCAGGCTGGAGGAGGGGCCCAGACTCCTGCTGCACGTACTCCGGAGCAGGTAAGTCCCCAGAATCAGATTCCACCGGTTCAGACAACTGTGGCAGTTCAGCCGGGGGTAGTTGCACAGGCCAATGATGGAGCGGCTATGTCCGCAGGTGCCTTGTGGAGGCTGGACAGGTTAACCAAGCTCTTCACTGCTACATTCAGCGGAGCTTCTTCTGAGGACCCCTAGGATTTCTTATATAGCTGCCACGAGGTTCTTCGAAACATGGGCATTGTGGAGTCCAATGGAGTTGATTTTACAGCTTTTCGTCTATTTGGATATGCCAAGACTTGGTGGAGGGATTACTGTTTAGCCAGACCAGCAAGGTCACCGCCTTTGACTTGGGATTAGTTTTTGGAGTTGTTTCTAGAGAAGTTCCTTCTCGTTACTCAGAGGGATGCTTACTGGAGGCAGTTTGAGAGCCTCCAGCAGGGGTCTATGACGGTCACCCAGTATGAGACCCGGTTTATCGATCTGGCTCGCCATGCCCTTGTCATACTCCCCACTGATAGGGAGAGGGTGAGGAGATTCATTCATGGTTTGATTCAGCCTATTCGTCTTCAGATAGCCAGGGAGGCAGGTAGTGACATTACCTATCAGGAGGCAGCCAATGTGGCCCGGAGGATCGAGATGGTTCTGCCACAGGGGGGTGGTCATAGGGCAGACAAGAGACCCCGTCACTCATGTCGATTCAGTGGTACCTCATCTGGAGGCAGGGATTCTTATGATAGGGGTCAGCCTTCCAGACCTTTTTAGTTAGCTCTCCAGGCTTCGCAGGGTGTTCCAAGTGATCGTGGTTTTTGTGGGAAGTATTCCGATCAGCAGTCACTCAGTACACTGCCAGCTCCCATCAGTGCACAGCCTTTTCAGAGTTTTCGTGGAGGTCATTCAGGTCGTCAGGGCCAGTCTTATCGTACGGAGGGATGTTATGAGTGTGGTGAGTATGGCCACATCAGGAGAGCTTGCCCGTGATTGAGGGGTACACAATCATAGCAGCAGGTGTCACACCTCATTTTTACCTACTAGACCCCGGGATGGGTATAATAAAAGGATTTATTTCCAACTTGAAGTGACAATCGGAACGGAATTTATTATTAAAATTCAGAGTGGCCACTTGGGAGATTAATGGTGTCCCAAGTCACCGGTTGAATCCCGAGACTCTGTCAACAGTCCGCGAACCAGAAATCCGGGTAAGGAATTCTGTTAACCCGGGAGAAGGGGTTAGGCACTCCCGAGTTCCGTGGTTCTAGAACGGTCGCTCAACTGCTATATTTGGCTAAATTTAATTTTTAAATACATGTTAACCTACAGTGCAATTTTATTTACCACTGTTATCAATTATTATTTATTCGAGAAAGTGAACGTCGTTTAAGAATATGTTTTCGGATCACGTCACATGAAATGCACCCGAATCCTCAACACATTCATATTCAACGTTTTTGGATTTGGATATGGGTCGCATGAAATGCACACCCTTATTTAGGAAGGTAAGATTTATTAAAAGCGCGCCTAAAGCGACTAACGTATTGTTATCTTTTGGGAAGGCCGTGAAATTCGCTAAACGGCCCATCCCGAATTCTAATTATTTTGGAATTAAGCAACTAATGAGGGCCCCGCAATTTGTATTTGGTTTGGCGAGGCTCGTCTCATTTATTATTAAAAGTCCAACCTAAAGCAAACTAAAACTTGGATTCAAATAACAGGAATTACTCTAAATTACATAGTCCAAGTTTAACAGTCTAACAAACTCAGTTTTAGCTACATGAATCGATGAATCAATTTAAACAAGAGATTTAACTACAAATGAACAACTGAATTGCAACATGCTTTCGGATAACAAATGCGTTTGGATTGTGAATACATTGCAGTAGTTTGCTTTAATTTCAATACACAATTCGATCAAGTGAGAATATACTGTGAAGAGCTCAAAATGTGTACCTGAATCAGGGAAAAATATGAGAAGAAAAAGGAGTCAGCTATAGCAGTTGTTTTGAAAAGAGCAACAGCCAGAATCCAGCAATATCAATCAATGACTAGTTCAGGGGATGATTTTAAACCATAGTATCCATAAACAGGCAAATCCAACAGCTTAATTCACACACTTGAAATGTAACCAAATTAGACCCCAAATTCACTTGAACCAGCCATCAAGCAATATTGAAAACTTTTAGGATTGAAACCTCGAACAGAGATGAAGAATTTCAAATAAGAAACTGAAAATTACTCAACAATCAATGAAATAGTAATATTTAAATTTTTCAGAGAATTTTCTATTGTTTTTAGATTTTTGGAAGGTTATGAATTTTGAAATTTTGATCTAAGAAGAGAGATTGCTTGAGAGGAAAACTTCAAAATTTTTTAAAACTTCTAAAACAAGGCATATCAATGCCTATTTATAGATGTAAAGTTGGACGGAAACTCAAATTTGAGTATTTGTACATTAGTCCCTCTTTTATTTCAATTATATCCTTTATTTTTAACTTGTAATACAATTAGCTACACTTACTTATTAAGAACTATACTAATACCCAAATCTAGAACCTTCTAACCTATTGTAATTCCTTATCTACTCTCACTTCTATTCAAAATTTACCTAACTACCCTTTCCTATTCCTAAAATACCCTCCCTTACTTAAGTTTATTACATTTAATCCTTTCAATATTCCCAAAAGACCCCTGAGACTTTGTTGATTTTACTCAATTATCCTATTGCCCGTTAACCTTTATACCCATTAACCATTAATCTAAGTTTTTACCAAATCTAACGTTATCTACTAATCAAGTTTTAAACAACTATAACTAACCTCGCTAATTACTATCAATAGAGTCAATCACTGAAATCATGATGCTAATAACCAAAGTCTAATTAACTTACATTGATATCAATTAACTACAAGTAAAACAAAACTAATCAAAATAAAATCAGTATCAAATTTGTAAACAGAAATTAAGGAGTAAACCCATTTAGACTAATATCATACAAATAAACGGACACATGCAAAAAATGGACAGAAACTTAACTAGAAAAATAAAGAAAAGGACTAAAAGAACTTATCTTGGGGCTTTTCTTCTAATAGGCCTATTCCGATCACTTTTGAGCCAAATCCGTTGGAATTCTTTAGGATCTATGATTCGTAACATAAAGAACATGTGTTTTTTCCAAAGAAAACACCTGTTTGGGATGTTACAGTCAATGAATCCCTAAGAATTTAAATGAAGGTTCTTGGCCGGAAAATCTTGGAACTAATATTTGAGAAGTTCTGGTGGGATTTCGGGAATATGACTTGGGTATTTGGGATGAGGTGGTTAAGGTGAGTTTATGGTGTAAATTAGGGGTTGATTGGATAAACTGTTACTCGCCGGCGGCAGGGTTCCGGCGAGACAAATTCAGATATTCAAAGAGATAGGGAGGTGTTTGAAGGAAAGGAAGTATAGGGGTAGGAAGAGGAGATCACAACGACTTTGTGGTGAAAATTTGGGGACGATTGGTATAAATGGTGTTTCCCGCCGGAAGGGTTCCGGCGGGATCAGTGGAATTTGCTGGCGGCTGAGGAAGACGAAGTTAAGAAGAAGATAAAATGATTTTAGGTGTATGTATTATTTGCTATATTAAACGAATATTGGTGATTCAGGGCCGTTAGATTAGATGATTCAACGGTTCAGATTAATTGAGCCTTAAAACGGTGTCGTTTGATTTTAATGAAAGTGTGACATCGTCCGTTAGATCAATCAAATGAACGGCTCAGATTAAGGCATCCAAACGCTGTCGTTTTATTTTATTAAGAGGAAAGGCCATGCCCATTAGAACAAGTGAATGAACGGCCCAGATTGATGTTACAAAAACGGTATCGTTTTGATTTCTGGGCAGACTGGGTTAGACTATCTTTTGGGCCTGGACAATTTTTGTTTTTGGGCTATTAATTATTCCGATTTTTTAGCCCAAATATTATTGTTTTGCATTTTTGTATTGTATTTTGCATTTTCTTTTCTTTTGTATTTTTTATTTTCTTTTCTTTTGTATTTTTGTATTTATTTTCTGATTTTATTAAATTGTTAAACTAATTAATTTCTAAAATTTATTTAATATCTATTTCAATAAAACACTAAAAATGCTATTTTTGATTTTCTTTAAAATGAATTAACACTAAAATTATAAATTCAAAACCCCTAATTCATATTTTTTGTATTTTTAATATGAATTATTATGCTACTAATTAACAAAAATGACACAAATATCAACAAAAATTAAAAATTATTTTGTTTGAATTTCTTAGGAATAATTTTGCTTAAGGCAAAAGTCACGTGCTCACAGCTGCCCCTCTATGCCCGAAAACACGAAGAGTTTTCGTGCAAAGATAAGTGAGCCGTAATGAGGGATTTTTGCCCATTCACATATTCCGTTTGAAGCATTTTTGAAAAGTTGGACCGCACCCTGCTTCAGAGGTTGCCTACATATCCCGGGCTAAACAGGAATCAGGTCAGTGTAGTTCAGGAGTGTTTGGTAGCTGGGACTACCATAAAGCTGTGATTTCACTGCTGTTGCTACTATTACTGCTTGCTGACCCTTTATTACACCATGTAAAAATGAAAAGAATCTAGCCTAGTCTATGCCCTATGATTTACAAAAATCCTATCTGATGCCTGGTATCTTGTGTTCTTGTATTGCCTTGATCTTGCATCTTGTATTCTTTCAAAGGAATTCTGGCTGTTGCCTTGACTGTGTTTTGAAATATGTGTCCATTCTTCAAGTGGACTCCTGCTTGCGATTGCTTAAAAATGTATTCCCTTGTTCTTCAGGTGGGCTCCTGCTTGCGTTTGCTTGAAAAAGTATTCCATTGTTCCTCAGGTGGGCTCCTGCTTATGATTACTTTGAGAAAGTATTCCCTTGTTCTTTAGGTGGGCTCCTGCTTATGATTACTTTGAGAAAGTATTCCGTTGTTCTCCAGGTGGGTGCCTACTTACGAAAATAGACAAACAAAGAAAATTTTCTGCCCCATTATGGTGACTGGGCATATAATATTATCAAATATTAAAATCCAAAGCTAAAATTCAGATTGTACTTCCCTTGTTTTCCCAGGTGGGTGCCTGCTTACCGCATTTGAAAAGATATTCCCTTGTTCTTTAGGTGGGGGCCTGCTTGCCAGATTTGAAACGTATTCCCTTGTTATTCAGGTGGGCGCCTGCTTGCTGTACTTTGGAATGTATTCCCTTGTTCTTCAAGTGGGCGCCTGCTTGCCGAATTTAAAATGTATTCCCTTGTTCTACAGGTGGGCGCCTGCTTGCTGTACTTTGGAATGTATTCCCTTGTTCTTCAGGTGGGCGCCTGCTTGCAACAAACATACAAAACAAAGAAAATTTTTCTGCCCCAGTCTAATGACTGGATGCCACATGTTCTCAAATATTAAAACTGACAGATAAAATTGAATTGTACTTCCCTTGTTTTCCCAGGTAGGTGCCTGCTTACTGCATTTGAAAAGATATTCCCTTGTTCTTCAGGTGGGCACCTGTTTTCTGGATTTGAAACGTATTCCCTTGTTCTTTAGGTGGGCCCCTGCTTGCTGTACTTTGGAATGTATTCCCTTGTTCTTCAGGTGGGCGCCTGCTTGCCGAATTTAAAATGTATTCCCTTGTTCTTCAGGTGGGCGCCTGCTTGCAACAAACATACAAAACAAAGAAAATTTTTTTGCCCCAAACCAAAGACTGGATGCCACATGTTATCAAATATTAAAACTGACAGATAAAATTGAATTGTACTTCCCTTGTTTTCCCAGGTGGGTGCCTGCTTACTGCATTTGAAATGATATTCCCTTGTTCTTCAGGTGGGCTCCTGCTTGCCGGATTTGAAATGTATTCCCTTGTTCTTCAGGTGGGCGCCTGCTTGCTGTACTTTGGAATGTATTCCCTTGTTCTTCAGGTAGGCGCCTGCTTGCCGGATTTAAAATGTATTCTCTTGTTATTTAGGTGGGTGCCTGCTTGCTGTACTTTGGAATGTATTCCCTTGTTCTTCAGGTGGGCGCCTGCTTGCCGAATTTAAAATGTATTCCCTTGTTCTTCAGGTGGGCACCTGCTTGCAACAAACATACAAAACAAAGAAAATTTTTCTACCCCAGTCTAATGACTGGATGCCACATGTTATCAAATATTAAAATTGACAGATAAAATAAAATTGTACTTCCCTTGTTTTCCCAGGTGGGTGCCTGCTTACTGCATTTGAAAAGATATTCCCTTGTTCTTCAGGTGGGCGCCTGCTTGTCGGATTTGAAACGTATTCCCTTGTTCTTCAGGTGGGCACCTGACTGCTAAAACTTGAAATGCATTCCTTTGAACATTACTGCTTTCCCTTAAAACTTGTACAATCCTCCCTTGTTCTCCAGGTGGGTGCCTGATTCCCGAAACTTTCTGTATTCCTTTGTTATCCACATTGGTCACATTTACTTAAAGTGATTAGTAAGAATTTGAATCTTTTGTCCCTGTTTTTAATCAAAGAACAATTTGTTAGTATAAAATGGTGGTTAGCTGCTGGCATTCTTGTTGGCCATGCTCCCGCTTCTGAACTTGCTCCGACTTGCTTCTTTGAACTTGTTTTGTCTTGCCGTGATTTCCTGGCTAACTTTCTAACCTTCTGATCCTGATTACCCAAATGTTTTCCTCATGTTACTGTCTTGGTGTTTCTGTTCCCTTTTCTGTGAAACCTTGCCTTTTTTTCCAATCATCTGATTACCCTTTAGATGGAATTTGCATTGGTCCTTCATGTTTTACCGTCCTTTAATATATCCTGATCTCATTGTGCCATACAACTGGGAAGCTAGTAGTTAGCTTTGACTGAAAATGTCTTACAGACAGATTTCAAGAAAAATAAAATGCAATGACCTCGAAGAAGATAGGACTTATCTGAGTGGAAAGGCTAATTCCATTGATCATGCCAAGCATTTTGGATTAACCAGCCTAGTCTATCCAACCAACTGTCAATTGCCACATTTACCATTCCATATTTCACAACCTGATTTTCACCGAAACCCAAACCTTGCTTGTTTTGCCACCTTTAAGCCACAAACTTCTTTCATTTGCCCATTTTGGAAACTCACTTTCGCCTTATGGTGCCCGCGAAGGTTTTCACCAATAAGACTCTCTCATTTTAATATCTCTCAACTCACATCGCCTTACGGTACCCGTGAAGGATTTTACCAATAAGACTCTCTCATTTTCAAATTTCTGATATTCTGATACCCGAGTGTTGTCCACAACATAGTTCACCTTACCTGGTTGT
>MU747085.1:0-72569 GCA_026770625.1 Nicotiana glauca | reverse complement strand
AAAGACTTAAGCTTCGTTTTCTCAAATTAATAAAGAGAATTGACCTTTCCTGAATATTTGCTCCACGATGACTTCCTGACTGATTATCTGTCTGCGTGTGTTTATTTTGGAACGGGCCGATCGCCTCGACAGATTAATAGATGCATCTATAGGCGCGTCGTCGACCCTCGGCAAGTGCACATTTATTTATGTAGGATCGGTCCGTCGCCTCGGCATGATTTGCGCATGCTTATATTGCTGCCTGGACTTGTTTAAGTCGTTACATGCCTCCCCCTGGCCCTATACCATCTTGTTAATAATTAATAGAAATCTTGGAAATTTCCTATGAAAGACTTATGTGCTTACCAGTTTCCTCTATCTGAATAAAAGTTAGGTTAGAAGATAAATCCACTACTTATTATGTATATTGAGAACAAATAAATCGTTGGACCATTTGAGTGTGTCAAAGTTGGTTATCTCGTCTCTACCCCTTCGGGAATAGGCGGGACACTCACTGAGTACACGTTGATTACGTACTCATACTACACTTCTGTGCATTTTTGTTGCACAGTTACTTGATACATTAGCGGCCTACTGGGCGCAGCGGCACAGATGATTCAGGGACTAGGCGAGTTGCAGTATGCGAGGCGACCCGTAACTTTTAAAGTCCCTTCCTAGTAATTGTATTTCCTTTTTGTCCATTGTATTCCGGACAGATGTTGTGTTGTATTTATATCCTTTTCTGTAGTTGCTCATGCACTTGTGACACTGGGTTCTGGGATGGTTTTCGAAAAGTTTGATTTAATTGTTATTGTTAATTTGAATTGAAGCAAAAACCTCTTTATTTGTGAAAATGGAAGGAAAGTTCTGGAATTTAATATTTTTAAAAAGGATTTTTAAATCGGTAATCTAATTGGCTGGCCTGACAGCGGTGTCCGGCGCCACCACGACCCCTTAGTGGATTTTGGATCGTGACATTCTTGGCCGTTAGATTAGATGATTCAACGGTTCAGATTAATTGAGTCTTAAAATGGTGTCGTTTGATTTTAATGAAAGTGTGACATCGTCCGTTAGATCAATCAAATGAACAGCTCAGATTAAAGCATCCAAATGTCGTCGTTTTATTTTATTAAGAGGAAAGGCCATGGCCGTTAGATCAAGTGAATGAACGGCCCAGCTTGATGTTACAAAAATGGTGTCGTTTTGATTTCTGGGCAGACTGGGTTAGACTATCTTTTGGGCCTGGACAATTTCTGTTTTTAGGCTATTAATTATTCCAATTTTTTAGCCCAAATATTATTGTTTTGCATTTTTGTATTGTATTTTGTATTTTTTTCTTTTGTATTTTTGTATTTATTTTCTGATTTTATTAAATTGTTAAACTAATTAATTTCTAATATCTATTTCAATAAAACACTAAAAATGCTATTTTTGATTTTCTTTAAAATGAATTAACACTAAAATTGTAAAATCAAAACCCCTAATGCATATTTTTTGTATTTTTAATATGAATTATTATGCTACTAATTAACAAAAATGCCACAAATATCAACAAAAATTAAAAATCATTTTGTTTGGATTTTTTAGGAATAGTTTTGCTTAAGGCAAAAATCACGTGCTCACAGCAGGGTCCTCGCCCCATGATTCAGGCACCAGGTGAGCCATAGCCTGCCTAGCCAGCCAGGGGTAGGGATCATAGAGGTGGAGGTCAATACCGTAGAGGTAGAGGCCGGACCACCAGAGGTAGGGGTCAGCAGGTAGCCGATTGTCCCAAAGACATGGTTCAAGGAGGTGGGGCAGATTCTCGGTTTTATGCTTTGCCAGCCAGACCAGAGGTCGAGTCATCAGATGTCATTATTACAGGTACTATTCTGGGTTGTGATAGAGAAGCGTCAGTGCTATTTGACCCTGGGTCTACATATTCATATGTGTCGTCCTATTTTGCACCCTGCCTGGCTATGTCTAGTTATGCTTTGGACATTCATGTTTATGTATCTACACCGGTGGGTGACTTCATAGTAGTCGACCGGGTGCATCATTCCTGTGTGGTTGTGTTTGAGGGTCTTGAGACCCGTGTTGATTTACTACTTTTAGATATGGTGGATTTCGACGTTATTTTGGGGATGGATTTGTTGTCCCCATCTCATGCTATCTTAGATTGTCATGCCAAGACTGTGACCTTAGCTTTGCCAGAATTGCCCAGACTAGAGTGGAAAGAGACCTCAGGTCATGCCACATGCAGTGTTATTTCATATGTTAAGGCTCGACGCATGGTCGAGAAAAGGTGTTTAGCTTATCTGGCGTATGTTTGTGACTCCAGCGCAGAGGTTCCTTCTATTGACTTTATTCCTATTATTCAGGAATTCCCCGAGTTTTCCCTTGAAACCTGTCGGGTATGTCGCCCGACAGGAATATTGATTTATGTATTGATCTGGCTCCGAGCACGCAACCCATTTCTATTCTACCATATCGCATAGCCCCATCTAAGTTGAAGGAGTTAAATGACCAGTTGCAGGATTTACTAGAGAAGGATTTTATCAGGCCTAGTGTTTCTCCTTGGGTGCGCCAGTGTAATTTGTGAAGAAGAAGGATGGATCGATGCGAATGTGTATTGATTACCAGCAATTGAACAAAGTGACGATAAAGAACAAGTATCCACTGTCGAGTATTGATGATCTGTTTGACCAGCTTCAGGGAGCAAAGGTGTTTTCAAAGATAGGCTTGACATCTGGCTACCATCAGCTGAAGATTAGGGCGTTTAATGTCCCTAAGATAGCATTCCGCACTCGGTATGGGCACTACGAGTTTTCAGTCATGTCATTTGGGTTGACCAATGCCCCAGCAGCATTTATGGAGTTGATGAACCGAGTGTTCAGGCCATATCCAGACTTATTCGTGATAGTCTTTATTGATGATATTCTGGTGTACTCCCGCAGCAAGGAAGAGCACGAGCAGCACCTCAGAGTGGTTCTTCAAACTCTGAAGGATAGTTAGCTATATGCTAAGTTTTCGAAGTGTGAGTTCTAGTTGAGTTCGGTTGCATTTCTGGGTCATATTATATCAGTAGAGGGTATTCAGGTGGACCCGAAGAAGATTGAGGCAGTCAAGAATTGGCCTCGACCAGCTTCAGTGACCGAGATTCGGAGTTTCTTGGGGTTAGCAGGTTATTACAATCGGTTCGTAGAGCGATTTTCGTCTATTGCAGCCCTGATGACTAGATTGACCCAGAAGGGTGCCCAGTTCAGGTGGTCAGATGAGTGTGAGGTGAGCTTTCAGAAGCTCAAGAAAGCTCTGACTACAACACCGGTATTGGTTTTTCCCACGGGTTCAGGGCCTTACACAGTCTATTGTGATGCTTCCCACATTGGGCTTGGTATAGTATTGATGCAGGATGGAAAAGTCATTGCCTATGCTTCGAGAAAGTTGAAGATCCTCGAGAAGAATTATTCTGTTCATGATCTAGAGTTGGCAGCTGTTGTTCATGCTTTGAAGATTTGAAGGCATTATCTATATGGTGTGACGTGTGAGGTGTACACGAATCACAAGAGCCTTCAGTATCTGTTTAAGCATAAGGAGTTGAATGTGAGGCAGCGGAGGTGGTTAGAGTTGTTGAAAGAATATGATGTTACTATCTTGTACCACCTAAGTAAGGCCAATGTGGTGGCCGGTGCATTAAGTAGGAAAATCGCCAGCATGGGTAGTCTTGCTTATATTCCCGCCAGCCAGAGACCCCTTGCTTTAGATGTTCAGGCCTGGCCAGTCAAATGGTGAGATTAGATATTTCTGAGCCTAGCAGAGTGTTAGCTTGCACGGTTGCCTGATCTTCTCTATTGGAGCGTATCCGGGATCGGCAGTTTGATGATCCCCATTTGTGTGTCCTGAGAGACACGGTGTAGCATGGAGGTGCCATGAAGGTGACCTTAGATGATGATGGTGTTTTGAGATTGCAGGGGCGAGTTTGTGTGCCCAATGTTGATAGGATCCGAGAGGTGATCTTAGCGGAGGCCCATAGTTCTCGGTATTCTATTCACACGGGCGCTGCGAAGATGTATTAGGACTTGCGATAGCATTATTGGTGGCGTAGGATGAAAAAGGATATTGTTGCGTATGTGGCTTGATGTTTGAATTATCAGCAGGTCAAATATGAGCATCAGAGGCCCGGTGGGTTATTTCAGAGTCCCCGAGTGGAAGTGGGAGAGGATTACCATGGATTTTGTTACAGGACTTCCGCTAATTCGGAAGAAGTTTGATGCTATTTGGGTCATTGTTGATAGGCTGACCAAGTCAGCGCACTTCATTCTTGTGGCAGTCTCCTATTCATCCGAGAGGTTAGCTGAGATTTATATCAGGGAGATTGTCTGCCTTCATGGTGCGCCGGTATCCATCATTTCGGACCGGGGTACGCAGATTACCTCGCGCTTCTGGAGAGCAGTTCAGCAAGAACTGGGCACCCAAGTCCAGTTGAGCACAGCATTCCATCCTCAGACGGACGGTTAGTTCGAGCGGACTATACAGATTTTGGAGGATATGCTCCGAGCTTGTGTCATTGATTTTGGAGGCTCGTGGGACCGATTTTTTCCTTTAGCAGAGTTCACTTACAACAACAGCTACCATTCCAACATTCAGGTGGCTCCGTATAAGGCGTTGTATGGTAGGCGATGTCGGTCTCCAGTCGGATGGTTTGAGCCGGAAGAGGCTCGGTTATTGGGTACAAACATAGTTCAGGAGGTCTTAGATAAGGTCAAGATCATTCAGGATAGGCTTCGTTCGGCTCAGTCGCGGCAAAAAAGTTATGCGGACCGTAAGGTCCGAGAATTGGCTTTTATGGTTGGTGAGCGGGTATTGCTCCGGGTATCGCCTATAAAGGGCGTGATGAGGTTCAGGAATAAGGGCAAGCTCAGCCCTAGGTATATTGGCCCATTTGATATTCTTGATCGAGTGGGAGAGGTGGCTTATAGACTTGCATTGCCACCTAGCTTATCAGCCGTGCATCCAGTTTTTCATGTGTCTATGCTTCGGAGGTATCACGACGATCCAACCCACATGTTAGACTTCAGCACTGTCCAGTTGGACGAGGATTTATCTTATGAGGAGGAGCCGGTAGCTATTCTAGACCGGTAGGTTCGTCAGTTGAGATCTAGGAGTTTTCCCTCTGTTCGTGTCCAGTGGAGAGGTCAGCCCCCTGAGGCCTCGACCTGGGAGTCCGAGTCTGATATGCGAAGCCGTTATCTACATTTGTTCCCCGACTCAGGTACTTCTTTCTTTTGTCCGTTCGAGGACGAACGGTTGTTTTGGAGGTGGAGGATGTGACGACCCAAAGGGTCATCACCTGTTTTCTCATTCATTTCGTGCTTCCGAGGCCTTGAAAACCTCATTTTTACTTGTCTCGATTTACGTGGACAGTCCGGGTGTATAGCTGAAAAGCTTTTATGTTGAAATATGCAAATTCTGTAAAAAATTTGAAGACTTTTGATATTAATATGATTAAAGTTGACTTTGGTCAATATTTTGGGTAAACAGACCCGGACCCGAGATTGGACAGTCCCGGAAGGTTCGTATAAAAAATATGGGACTCGGGCATGTGCCCGGAGTCGAATTCCGAGGTCTAGTGCCCGAGGAAAGAATTTTTGTGTTAAATTATTTTTCTGAAATTATCAAGAAAAATGGAGATGAAAATTGATCAAAATACTGAGGTATCGGGCTCGTATTTTGGTTCCGACACTCGGTACAAGTCTTATATATTGTTTAAGCCTTTCTGGGAAGTTTGGTCGAAATCGGACGTCGTTTGACGTATTTCGGACTATAAGTTCCAAATTCGAAAGTTTATGAAGTTTAGAAGAAAGTCATGAGTTTTGAGGCTTGATTCTATGTAAATGATGTTATTTTGGCGATTTGATCGCACGAGTAAGTCCGTAGGATGTTTTTGAGGTTGTGTACATGTTTGTTTTGGAGCCCCGAGGGCTCGGATGAGTTTTGGATAGGCATCAGATCGCTTTTTCTCATTTGCAAAAATCTGGTATTTTGGCTTCTACAACTTTCGCAAATGCGAAGGCCCAGCTATCGCAAATGCGAAACTAGGCATCGCAAATGCGAAACTAGCCCACGTAGGACAAGCTTCGCAAATGTGAAACCAGGCATCGTAAATACGATGTTCGCAAATGCGAGACCCAGTTCGTAGATGCGAAGGGTCCCCTGGCAGCTTGAGTTTGCAAATGCAAGAAATAACCTCGCAATTCCCAAGCCTGCATTTTTCGCAAATGCGAGCCTATGTTCGCATTTCTCACATCCGAGGCCCAGCAAATTTTATACTTAGTCAAATTTTCATCACTTTTCACCATTCTTTCAAAACTCAAACACCATAGGCAATTTTTCAAGAGCAAACTTCATCCCAAATCACTTGTAAATTGATTTTTATTCAATTCTTTCAATCTTTAGCATCATTAAACATGTTTTCCACTTAAAATCAAGGATTTTCATGGGTGAAATTGGGGTTTTTGGGTAGAACCTAGGTTTTCTATAAATTGGGGAGTTGGACCTCGATTTGAGGTCCGATTTCAAAACAAATTACATATTTGAGTTCGTGGGGGAATGGGTAATCGGGTTTTGGTCCGAACCTTGGGTTTTGACCATGCGGGCCCGCGGGCATTTTTTGAATTTTTGGGAAAAACTTGGGAAAATCATTTTTATGCATTCCAATTAATTCATATAGTGTTTATTAAATTAATTGAACAATTTGTGATTAGATTCGAGCGAATTGGAGGTGGAACCGCGAGGTAAAGCGATAGTTGAGGATTAAGTGGATTTCAAGGTTTTGAGGTAAGTGTTTGGTTTAACCCTAGCTTGAGGGAATAGGAGTTGAGTCTTCTTGCTAATTGCTAGGTGATCGAGTACGATGTATAGGCATGGTGATNAAATTCTATATGTTGTGAATAACACGTGAACGGTAAAATAATTATTTGATTCCTAGGAGCATTGGCTCGAATTGTGATACGAATATTGAAAGTATATGAAATGACCGGATTCTTTCGAGCGTCGGCTCAAAATGGTAGAGTGAATTATAAGATAAAAAAAGTAAGAAAAAGAAAGCGTTGTTGATTATTCCATTGCTGGGACGTTTGGTTGAACTTGTTGATTTCTCTCCCTTGCCGGGATTTTTGTCAAATGTTTGCTTATTGTTAAGTCCCTTAATTGTGACTTTTGTTTGAGGAGTCAGACCATTAAATAATATTGAGGATCGGGTTGCATGCCGCAACAAAAATATTGAGGATCAGGTTGCGCACCGCAGTGACACCTGATAAAGGGTATGGGTCGGGTTGCGCGTCACAATAGTGATACCTGGTAAATTGTACGGGTCGGGTTACACGCCGCAACAGTGGTATTTATGGGTCGGGTTGCACGCCGCAACAATGATATTTGTGGAGCGGTTTGCACGCCGCAACAATGATAATTGTGGAGCGAGTTGCACACCGCAACAGTTATTGATACCATGTGTTTGTATTGAGTATTGATTCCTTGTTCATTGTGAATCTAAGTTGTTCTAGTTTGTTACTTGGGATTACTGCTGATATTGTATCTCCTCATAGCATGTCTCCCCCTCCCATGTTGTTAATTGCCTTGTATTCGATATCTCGTTGTATATTTATGACTGCACAAGTTTATGTGGTGTCCAGTCTAGCCTCGTCACTACTTCACCGGGGTTAGGCTAGACAATTACCAGCACATGGGGTTGGTTGTGCTGATGCTACACTTCTGTATATTTTTGCACCGGTCCAGGTTTTGAGAAGCAGCAGCAGCATTAGTGCGGAAGCATGTTTTCATTTTCACGAGACTGAGGTGGCCTTGCAGGTGTGAGCAGGCCTGGCGTCTCTTCTTTATGCTCTCTTTTAGACTGTTGCCTCATTGTTTTTGAGATAGACAGCTTATATATTTCTTTCAGACCATTGTATTTAGTATATTCTTAATAGTTTGTGAGTACTGTGACACCAAATCTTGGGTAGAGGCTATGATTGATTATTCCGCATTTTGATTCGTATTTAAAAAGTTAGACTTCTGCTATTGTTCTTATTAAATTTCAGGTTCTATGTTGATGTTGTAAACTATAAAAGTAATTGTCTAGTAATGAAAGGGTAAATAAGTTAGCTTGCCTTGCTACCACGAGTAGGCACCATCACGATCCCGATGGTGGAAAATCCGGGTCGTGACATGGTGTGACTCGAAGTATGGGCTATTATGCGGCAGAAGATTGATATGGCAGAAAGGATCTGCTTGAAATGGAGGAGGGTGCAGCATAGTTTTGAATTTGGGAAGGTGTTGCGGCACATTTAATTGATGTCCGCGAGGAGTGAACGGACTGGTGCAGATAAAGAGTGAGCTTGAACTCAGGATTTGGTTGTTGATGTCATAGTGATTGTATCCCGTGCAGCACCATTTGGAAGGTGTCAGGAAGTGATTTCCGCAGGTGGGTTATTTCTCGTGAGCATATTAGCGGTCTCGTGGTTGGCGAAGCTTCTGCAAAGAGTTATATTGGTTATCCATCAAAGAGATCAGTCGTGTGAATGTGGATGATGATTCAGAATATGAAAGATGGGGATTTACAGAAAGATTTCCAGAATTGTGGCAGATGATTGTGTAAGGTTATGCCAACAAGAGATAAAGGATTCTGGTGAGTTCAAGAGTTGTTTAATAGTGGCTTCAAGCTAAGTGGGAGAGTCCCACCGCCTAAGATTGGGTTGCATGGTTAACTGCTTATGAGGTTTCTGTTTATCTGCATATCGATGGGTTGTTTCAGCTATGGGAAAGACCATAAGTGGTAAATTGGAGCAAATGAATTGTTGGAGGTATGCTAAGGTTGACCTTGTTGGCTCATGTTCGGACTTGGAAAAAGGTTCAGGATTTATGCCTTGTTTAGATGCAGGTTTCAGAGGAAGTGATTTCGCGTGGTGCTTCGCCGAGAGAGTATTCATGTGTTATAAAATTTGTGGAGTGAATTATATTCGGGACCAAGTCAGAGCGGGTGGCTCTAAATAGTAATCCTAGTGAATTCAGAAGTTAATGTGTGGTGCCCAATGATTTCGAGCTTATGGGTACAAATAAGAATCAAGCCTTATAGAAGCTTATGATAAGGTGCCCAGAATGTTCTATGATATTTTGACTTGTGGTGTAGCATTTGAGTGATATGAAAGAGTTCGTGGGAATTGAGACAGCCTCGTCTCGTGATTCAAGGTCACTCGGGGTGAGTGTAGATGGAGTATGTTATGTGTTGAATGGAGTTAGTATTATTTCCAAGGCAATTAAGGATAAATTGGAATAAAGTAGATTGGTTAGCCATAGTTGAATTTCGCATGTTGGGGTCAGTGATCAGTTTATTTAGCGTGATCAAGTTATGTGTATTATTTGTGGCAGTACGTGTGGGGCTTGTCGGCCTCCATAATTGATGTTATTCAGAAGCATTCTTCTGTAATGTCCTGTTAAGTGGAAGCATATTCTGGAAGGAAAATGGTGGCTTGGACCACTACTTGCAGATTTACATATTCTACGGTTATGGGAATTTACCTGGGTGATGCTATGATTCTCCTGAAGTGAGTCAAGTGCAAGGTTATTATATGATGAAATGTGAGAATATTAATGAATTCGGAGTTTGATAAAAAAATTGTGTCATATCGTATATTGGCACGTTGGGTGCGGTGAGAGGTATGGAAATATGAAGTGAGGATCAAGGTTGTAGTTTGGTACTGGTAAGGATGTCACGTGCTCGGATGGGCAAGGAAGGGGTTGAATGATTAAAGTAAATTGGTATTGTATTCAGCGTCGCCTGAGATAGATGTTTTGTGGAAAAGCTTTGCTTCCTAGTTAAGGATTCTTGATTGCTTTTCAGCGTTAGAGCATCCGGTGGTAGATGTGCGGACCGTTATTTATTTCGGAAGATTTTAGGAGCGTGTCCTGTGGGATGATTGTATAAGTGTGACGTGTAGTCACTTGATTGGCTAAGGATTTAAACTGAGTTTGAGGATTGTGGTAATATTATTAATTTGAGAATTTAGGCCAGGAGGGCACTTTTTTATTGTGTTATGAACTGAGAAGGTTGCTCCGGTTATGATTGCGCGTTATGAAGCAAAAGGAAGTTACTATGGACCTTTGAAAGGTTATTAGCCAAGTTGGTGCGATCGGAAATAGGCTTGAGATCAGTGGATTGATTTATATGTGAACATGGCTTTATATCAGGACAGTTGTGTCCGTTTTAGTGAGCGTTCCTTATGGAGGAACAGTCGGGGTGTCATTTTGTCATCAGCTATTCCAGGTAATGATGTATTTCGCCGTATGAGTTGTGAGACGGCTTGGTAAATTCTTATGTGTTGAGGTTCACGTGGCGATGATGTTATGGGAGCAGAATGGCTCTTAAGATTCAAATCTTGTATCGTACCTCAGTCGTGCCTGAGTTTGTGGATTATAGCATTATATGTCTCCCCAGGGAATGGTATTATACATTTAGTGTGTTTCTGACCTATATCCGGTATTTTGTGGTAATGAGCAAGTTAGCTCGGCGTACATCTCCTTATGTGAGTTCTATGTGTGGATCGGGTGGCACGCTGCCATAGGTATGTTATCTGGATCAGGTTGTACGCTGCAACAGTGTGATGTTCAGTATAGTTCCCCCTATTTGCCTTTATGTGCTCTGTTTTCCATTTTTTCGACGGGAACTCGTATTAGCTGTGATCCCGCATCGCATGTATGATTCGCGAGCGGGGTATTTGAACTTTCTTTTCATAGTTCATTTTCCTTTTGTATCGCATCCTAGTTGGTAGCCATTGGCACATTGTGACATCATATGGGACATTTGATCATGTCTGGGAGGGCTTATTGCCTGCGCAGTTCGTACTGGGTGAGACGAGATTATGGGATTTAGGATCAGTGCAATCTGATTATATGAAGTATATTAAGCAGCAAAGATCATTAATTCGTCCAGAATGTGGTAATGTTTCTTGTCATAAGTGTAGACTCAACGATTGGTTGACTCGGCAGTTGATTATGGATTTCAGCACATCTCATCCATCGTGGTGGTATTGTAAGAGTTAGAGTAAGACTTGCTTATGTCATGAGGTGCCATGGGAGCTCTGTGAGGCCCCCGAGACTCAACCAAAAACACCAACACACCCTAAAATCTCATTCAAACTTGTTCCAACCCTTATAACACATCAAACAACGTTAAATCCATTAAATCACGTCGAATTCAAGCCTAAATTTCTTAAAAACTTCCGAATTTCACATTCGATCAAAAACCCGACCAAAACACCTCCGACTGACATGAAACTTTACACACATATCCAAAATCACCTGACGGAGCTACTGCAACTTTCAAAATCCCATTCCGACCCTCGGATCAAAATCTCACCTATCAACCGGAATTTGCCAAAACACTAACTTTGCCAATTCAAGCTTAATTCTACACCAGACCTCCAAAATAGCATCCGATCACACTCCTAAGTCACAAATCATCCCCCGAAGCTAACCAAATCATCAGAATTCACATCCCAGCCCTCTAACTCAATAGTGAACATCCGGTTGACTTTTCCAAACCAAGCCTTCCTTAAAGAGACTAAGTGTCCCATTTCCTATCCAAGCCAATCAAATTAAACTCCAACACAACCAATGTCGATAATGAAACATGAAGAAGCATTAAATGGGGAAAACGGGGCTAAAATACATGAGACGACGTGCCGGGTCGTCACATAAAGCAAGTGCGGAAAGTATTATTTAAGGGAACGGGGTTCGAGAATGCAAAACGACCAATCGGTTCATTACAATTATGTATTAGATAATGCAATAACTAGAAGCAAAGATTAAAGAAAGATTTCTTTTGGGTGAAAATATTGAAGGATAAGACTTATACGAATTTGCGGTGAAACATAAAGTGATAGTAAGAATTTTGCTAAATAATATGCTCAAACAAGACATATCATAAATGTGATATGTTTAGTATTATTTAATATTGACCACAAAATAAAATACAAGTACTAAATCAAGGAGTTGGATTGTTACAGATATAAAAGAAAAATATAAATAAAAAGAAACATGTTATCTGGAAGTTTTAAATTTTAAGGTAATTCCAATAACTCAAATTATAATTTGATATTTGTGTCCGCGCATCGCGCGTGTACTAATATTAGTCTATATTATAAAAAAGGAGAGAGTTCGCAATGTGGTTAAGCGAAGTGGCAAGCTAATGTAACGACCCGACCGGTCATTTTGAGCCCTAGCGCATCATTCAGCAATCTGAGGCCATGAGCAGCTTCATTTCAGGTTTTAGGACTGGCAAGTGTGGTCGAAATTGAATTTCGGGAAGTTCAGAGTTAATTTGGGAAGAGAATTCTCATTTCGGAAGCTTAAAGTTGAAAGAATGAACTAGGATTGGATTTTTGAGTAAACGACCTCAAAATTGGGATCTGAAGGTTCCAGCAGGTTCGTATGATGATTTCAGACTTGGGCGTATGCCCGATTTGGGTTTTGAATAACTCGGGAGTGTTTTGGCGCCTATTGTGGAAGTTAGCATTTTGAAAGAAATTTCATAAGTTTGGCTTGAAGTGCATTTCAGCGTTATCGATGTCCGTTTGGGATTATGAGACTGGGAGTAGCTCCATATGGTGATTCTGGAGTTGGGAGCGCGATCAGAAGTGAATTCAGAGGTCCGTAAGTCATTTTGAAGCTGTTTGGCTAAAGATAGAAATTTGAAGGTTTTTGAGAAGTTTGACCGGAAGTGGACTTTTTGATATCGGGGTCGGAATCAAATTCTGAAAGTTGGAGTAGGTCCGTAATGTCAAATATGACTTGTGCGCAAAATTTGAGGTCAATCGGACGTGATTTGATAGGTTTAAACATCGGAAGTAGAAGTTTGAAATTCTAAAGTTCCTTAAACTTGGATATAGCGTTGTTTGATGTGATTTGAGGCATCGAGCAAGTCCGTAACATGTTTTGGGATTGGTTGGTAGGTTTGGTTGAGGTCTCGGGGGCCTCGGGTTGATTTCGGGTGGTTAACGGATCAAAACTGGATTTTAAGAAAAATTGAAGCAGCTGGTATCTGGTATTTCTGCTTCTGCGGATATGGGACCGCAGATACAGCCCCACAGAAGTGAAGAAGAAGCCGCAGAAGCAGACGAGGGCAAGGGTAGCCAGGATCGCAGAAGCGGCTCTTGATCCGCTGATGCGGAACCGCAGAAGCGGTAGGCTGACCGTAGAAGCGGAAGGCCTGGATTGGATGGGAGCCGCAGAAGCAGCAAGCGGTCCACAGAAGCGGGACCGCGAAAAAGGACAGGGTTCCGCTGAAGCGAAAATGCTGGGTTGTCACGACCCAAACCCGGTTGTGATGGCGCCTAGCACACTACTAGGCAAGCCCGACCATTCGTAACAATTACCCCAATTATTTAAACAAGCAAAGATAAAGCTATTTAAGTGAAAGTCTGAAATAATGGTAAAAATACTAAAAATCTGGCAAAATACTGAAACAGTCCAACTAGGACCCGGTGTCACGAATATGAGCCTCTATAGAATAGAATAATATCCTACTACATAAACTGTCTAAATGTCTGATAGTGCGGAATATAAAAGACAAGGATAAGAGGAAAAGTCAACGGCTGCGAACGCCATGCAGCTACCTCAACTCTCCCGGATAAGCAAGCATGCTGATCTCTGAATGTCTACTCAGCCTGTGAAGAAGGACCTAGATCTGCACACACGGTGCAGGGAGTAAAGTGAGTACTTCCAACTCAGTGGCAATAAAATTAAATAACACTGAAAGTATAAAATCCCAAAAAGGGCACAATTAATGCTATCCTAAGCAGTAAACCAATAACAATAGAATTCGTAAAAACATAGCAAAACATTCTCTTGAAAGGGATCAAATAAACAAGATTACACAAGTAAGGTCAGCCATTGTTACCTGACCGGTCAGCCATTGTTACCTGACCAAAGTGTGTTTCAGTGTCATTGTTACCACTAGTCAGTCATTGTTACTTGACTGGTCAGTCATTGTGACCTGACCGAAACACATATGACAGTGTCATTGTTACCACTGTTCATTTCAAAGGGGTACCCCGCGCTTACTGTGGGTGTGCCGACTCCGGAGGGGCTCCTTCAGCTCAAGCGTTGTCAATAAGGCCTGAAAGCCTGAATAATATCAGCACAAGGCCTGAAAGCCTGCTCACAATACACTCGAGGCCCGAAAGCCTCCTCACAGAACACTCGAGGCCTGAAAGCCTCCTCACAGAACACTCGAGACCTGAAAGCCTCCTCACATCACTCTTCATGCCCTCACATATGGCCCTCGGCCTCAATCAGTCCAAAAATAGTCAAAAGCCTCTCGGGCATCAGTAAAACAATGATACTCAGCTCAACAATAGTTTAAATATCAGTTAAAACTCTAAGGTGAGTAAAATATAGTTGAGTTCATGAAACAGTGTAAATCACATGGACTGAGTTCAATTAATATTTCAAATAGTTAGGGAAACAGTGATGATAGTTCATAAAGCGTTCAAATAATTGACAATAAGCCCCAAGTATGGCTATGAGCCCAAGTCATAATGATAACAACAAATCATTTACAATTATGCGGTAAAAATCAACAATCGGGATGGACCAAGTCATGATCCCCAACGGTGCTCTACCCCACGCTCAAGTCTAGCGTGCAAGTCACCTCAACACAGCACTAAGAAGTGCAAATTTCGGGGTTTTAAACCCTCAGAATATCATTTACAAGTATTACTCACCTCTAGCCGGCCGATAATCTAGCTCGCCAAGCCTTTCCCTCTCAAATCTACCTCCTCGCGTATAGAATCTTATCAAAACCATAAGGGATACGTCACAATAGGCCAATAGACCACAACCTAATCGAAAAGACTCGAAAAACAACAAGAAAACGAAGTTGGCAAAACCCGAGCCCCGGGCCCACTTCTCAAAAAAATACGAAATTTGCATTTCCAGAATCCTTATCTCACCACGAGTCCATACATATAAAATACACAAGAATCGGAGTCCATTTGACCCGTCAAATCGCCAATTTAGGCTCTCTTAGGCTTTAAGCCCTAACCACCATTTTTACCCTTAAATTCCTTGAATTTTAAGTGTTTAATCCTTGTTTTTATACCATAACAATATTATTTGAGACCACAAGTTCATACCTGATGGAATCCCTTCGAAATCTCTCAAATATCGCCCAATATCGCCTCTCCCGAAGTCCCAAAATATTTTTCTAACTTCTGAAATTTGAACTTCACTATTTCATTAATCACCCAGCATTTTCGCTTCTGCCGTGAAATAGTCGCTTATGCGACTTCCGCTTCTGCAGAAATTGCCGCTTCTGCGGTTTTTCACTTACTTACACAGCGACCGCTTCTGCGGTCTTCTTGACCGCTTCTGCGATATCATCCAACAAGCCCAGGACCGCTTATGCGGTCATATACCGCTTCTGCGGTGTCCGCTTCTACGGAAAATCTTTCGCTTCTGCGGAATTACCCGCCCTTCACAAGGACCGCTTCTGCGATCAATTGGCCGCATCTGCAAAACCACTATTGCAGTCCTTTTTCCGCAGATGCAGAAATAACAGAAGCTTAAAATTGCAGACCTGATGCAATACATCAAAACTCCCGATTAACCTTCCGAAATCACCCCGAGGCCCCCGGGACCTCAACCAAAAATACCAATACATCCTATAACGTTACTCAAACTTGTTCCAATCATAAAAATTTGATCATTAACACAAAAATCATCAAATCACGACGGATTCAAGCCTAAGTTCAACTAAAACTTCCGAATCTCACATTCGATCAAAAACCCAACCAAACGACGTCCGAATGACATGAAAATTTGCAGACATATCCAAAATCACCTATTGAAGCTACAGCAACTCTCGGAATTCCATTCCAACCCTCGGATCAAAACCTCACCTACCAACCGGAATTCGCCAAATTTCCAACTTCGCCAATTCAAGCCTATTTCTACACCGGACCTCCAAATTCGATTCCGATCACACTCTTAAGTCCCAAATCACCCCCCGAAGCTAACCGAACCACCGTAATTCACATCCGAGCTCTCCAACCATAGTCAACTTCCGGTTGACTTTTCTACAACAACCTTCCTTCTAAGAGGCTAATTGCCTCATTTTCATCAAAAAACCAACCCAACTCTATCCGATCAACTCTAATACTGCTATTGAAGCATGAAGCAAAACAATAAGGGGGAAACGGGGCGGTAACTCACGTGACAACGGGCCGGGTCGTCATATCCTCCCCAACTAAAACAAACGCTCGTCCTCGAACGGGTCAAGAAACATACCTGGAGCCTCAAACAAGTAAAGATATCTGCTCCGCATCTCCTGCTCGGTCTCCCAAGTAGCCTCCTCCACGGGCCGACCCCTCCACTGCACCTTTACTGAAGCAATATCCTTGGACCTCAACTTTCGAACCTGTCGACCCAGAATAGCCACCGGCTCCACATCATATGACAAATCATCATGCAGCTGGACCATGCTTGAAATCCAACACATGAGACGGGTCCCCAACATACTTCCGGAGCATAGACACATGGAATACCGGATGCACACTAGACAAACAGGGTGGCAAAGCAAGCTCATATGCCACCTCTCCAATCCTCCTGATTATCTGAAAAGGCCCAATGAACCTCGGACTCAGCTTCCCTTTCTTCCCGAACCGCATAGCACCCTTCATGGGCGAAACCTTCAATAAGACCTTCTCGCCTACCATATATGAAACATCACGAACCTTTCGGTATGCATAACTCTTCTGGCGCGACTGTGCTGTACGAAGCCTCTCCTCGATCAACTTCACTCTCTCTAAAGCATCATGAACCATCTCAGTCCCCAACAATCTAGCCTCGCCAGGGTCGAACCATCCAATAGGAGATCTACACCGCCTACCATACAACGCCTCATACGGGGCCATCTGAATGCTCGACTGATAACTATTGTTGTAGGCAAACTCTGCAAGCGGCAAAAACTCATCCCATGACCCTCCAAAATCTATAACACAGGCACGTAACATGTCCTCTAAAATCTGTATAGTGCGCCCGGACTGTCCATCCGTCTGAGTATGGAATGTTGTGCTCAACTCCACCTGCGTACCCAGCTCCCGCTGAAATACCCTCCATAACTGAGAAGTGAATTGAGTACCTCTATCCGAGATAATAGACACTGGAACTCCATGTAACCTGACAATATCCTGAATGAAGATCCCTGCCAGCCGCTCCGAAGAGTAAGTAGTACATACCGGAATGAAGTGCGTAGATTTGGTCAGTCGATCCACAATCACCCAAACTGAATCAAACTTCCTCGAAGTCCGAGGGAGACCACTCATGAAATCCATAGTAATCCGCTCCCATTTCCACTCAGGAATAACCATACGCTGAAAAACACCGGCCGGTCTCTGATGCTCGTACTTGACCTGCTGACAGTTGAGACATCGGGCTACATAACTCACAATATCCTTCTTCATCCTCCTCCACCAGTAATATTGTCTCAAGTCCTGATACATCTTCGCGACACCTGGGTGAATGGAGTACCGCGAGCTGTGAGCCTCCTCTAGTATCAACTCTCGAAGTCCATCTACATTGGGCACGCAAATTCGGCCCTACATCCTCAACACACCATCACTATCAATAGTCACTTCCAGGGCATTATCGTGCTAAACCCTATCCTTGAGGACAAGAAAATACAGATCATCATATTGACGCTCTCTGATGCGATCATATAAAGAGGATCGAGAAACAACGCAATCCAACACCCGACTCGGCTCTGAAATATCTAATCTCACCATTCGATTGGCCAACGCCTGAACATCAACTACGAAGGGCCTCTCCCCAACTGGAATATAAGCCAAGCTACCCATACTAACCACCATCCGGCTCAAAGCATAGGCCACTACATTGGCCTTCCCGGGATGATACAATATGGTAATGTCATAATCCTTAAGCAACTCAAGCCACCTCCGCTGTCTCAAATTAAGATCTTTCTATTTGAACAGATGTTGAAGGCTGCGATGGTCTGTATACACCTCACAAGAAACACCATACAAGTAGTGCCTCCAAATCTTCAGAGCATGAACTATAGCTGCTAACTCCAAATCGTGCACAGGATAGTTCTTCTCATGGGGTTTCAACTGACGAGAAGCATATGCAATAACTCTACCCTCCTGCATCAGTACACATCCTATGCAAACTCTCGAGGCATCACAATACACGGTGTAGGAACCTGAAGCTAATGGCAATATCAGAACTGGAGCCGTGGTCAATGCTGTCTTGAGCTTCTGAAAGCTCTCCTCACATTCCTCGAACCACACAAATGGAACACCCTTCTAAGTCAACTTAGTCAAGGGTGATGCAATAGATCCCTGAACAAACCGACGATAATATCCTGCCAACCCAAGGAAACTATGGATCTCAGTGACGGAGGTCGGTCTACGCCAACACTGCACCGCCTCTATCTTCTTCGAATCCACCTGTATACCATCACTGTACACCATGTGTCCCAGAGAAGCCACAGACCCGATCCAGAACTCACACTTGGAGAACTTTTCATAAAGCTTCTCCTCCCTCAACCTCTGCAATACTACTCTCAAATGCTGAGCATGCTCCTTCTAACTACGGGAGTACACCAGGATGTCATCAATAAATACAATCACAAAGGAATCCAAATACGGCCGAAACAAGCTGTTCATCAACTGCATGAACGCGGCTGGGGCATTAGTCAGCCCAAAAGACATAACTAGAAACTCATAATGCCCATATCTAGTTCCGAAGGTTATCTTCATAATATCAGAATCCCTGTTCAGCTGGTGATAGCCTTAACGAAGATCAATCTTTGAGAATACCCTCGCTCTCTGGAGCTGATCTAACAAATCATCAATGCGCGGTAGAGGATACTTGTTCTTCACTGTTACTTTGTTAAACTGCCTGTAATCAATACACATCCTCATTGAGCCATCTTTCTTTTTCACAAATAAGACCGGTGCACCCCACGGTGACACACTAGGATGAATAAACCCCTTATCTAGGAGTTCCTGAAGCTGTTCCTTCAACTCCTTCAACTCAGCTGGTGCCATACGATAAGGAGGAATGGAGATGGGCTGAGTGCCCAGCACCAAATCAATACCAAAGTCAATATCCCAGTCCAGCAGCATGCACGGCAGGTCCGATGGAAACACATCCGGAAAATCCCTCACAACGGGAATAGAATCAAGGCTTGGAGTCTCAGCTCCAACATCTCTCACAAATGCCAAATATGATAAACATCCCTTCCCAACCATCCGCTGGGCCTTTAAGAAAGAAATTACTCTGCTGGGTACATAATTAGTCATACCGTGCCACTCGATCCTCGGGATAGCCGGCATAGCCAATTTGACTATCTTGGCGTGACAGTCTAGAATAGCATGACACAGAGATAGCCAATCCATGCCCAGAATAACATCAAAATCAACCATGCTCAATAGCAATAAATCAACTCGGGTCTCCAGACCCCCAATAGTAACAAGACAGGACCGATACACATGGTCCACAATAATAGTATCGCCTACCGGGGTAGATACATGCACAGGCAACGCAAGACACTCTCGGGTCGTACCCAAATGATGAGCAAAGTATAAAGATATATAGGAATAAGTAGAACCCGGATCAAACAAGACTGAGGCATCTCGGTGACAGACTGAAATAATACCTGTAATAACAGCATTCGAAGCAACAACATCTGAACGGCCCTGAAGAGCATAGAAATGAGCCTGACCACCTGATCGGCCTCCCCCTCGAGGGCGACCCCTAGATGCCTGACCCTCACCCCTAATTGGTGGGGCGGGTGCTGAAGAAGACGGACCAGAAGATGAGGGCTGACCCCTCTGCTGAGACTGACTGTCGCGGCGCCGAGGACACTGCCTCCACAAATGCCCAAACTCCCCGCAATCATAACAACTCCCAGGTGCTGGGGAATGGGACTGAAGGGAACCCCGTGTATCAGAATGACTGGCTGACGCACTCGATCTGGAGGAACCCTGAGTAGACGGGGCACGAGATGAACTTTGCGCTGGAAGTGCACTAAGACATGGCTGACTCTGCTGAGAGCCCCGATAACCCCGACCAGAAGATGAACCACGGTACTCAGAACGAGCTGGCTGTGGAGGCCTGGAAGATCGACCTCTGCTCTGCTGACCCTGGCCTCTAAACTGAGCACCACTGAAGCTACCTAACCCTCGAGGCCTCTTGGCCTCCCTCTCCTCGCGCTCTCGATGATGATCTGTCTCAATGTCACGAGCAATATCCACTACATCCTCAAACATATGACTCAGGACCCTCTCTCGGGTCATCAAAATACGAATGGGATAAATAAGTCCGTCCACAAATCGCCTGATCCTCTCCTGATCAGTCGAAACCATCCATGGAGCATAATGAGCTAACTCTGAGAATCTCACCTAATACTTCGTCACTGATCAGTCGGAACCATCCATGGTCAATCGGACGTGATTTGATAGGTTTAAACATCGGAAGTAGAAGTTTGAAATTCTAAAGTTCCTTAAACTTGGATTGGGGGTTGATTCGTAATTTTAGCATTGTTTGATGTGATTTGAGGCCTCGAACAAGTCCGTAATATGTTTTGGGATTGGTTGGTAGGTTTGGTCGATGTCTCGGGGGCCTCGGGTTGATTCCGGGTGGTTAACGGATCAAAACTGGATTTTAAGAAAAACTGAAGCAGCTGGAATCTGGTATTTCTGCTTCTGCGGATATGGGACCGTAGATGCAGCCCCACAGAAGTGAAGAAGAAGCCGCAGAAGCGGACGAGGGCGAGGGTAGCCAGGACCGCAGAAGCGGCTCTTGATCCGCTGATGCGGAACCGCAGAAGCGGTAGGCTGACCGTAAAAGCAGAAGGCCTGGAGTGGATGGGAGCCGCAGAAGCGGCAAGCAGTCCACAGAAGCGGGACTACGGAAACGGACAGGGTTCCGCTGAAGCGAAAATGCTGGGCAGTAGGCTTGTTTTAAAATCGTGATTGGGAGTTCATTTCTCTCATTTTTCATGGCTTTGGAGATTTTTGGGAGGATTCAAGGGAGGATCTTCATCAACAATGCTAAGGTAAGTTATTTCTACCTATTATGAGTTAAATACATTAATTATGTATGGATTTTAGTATGAAAATGGGTAGAAAATTGGGGGTTAGAGAAAGACCTAGAAATATTGTGTTCTTGGAATTTGACCATGATTTTGAGTATAGAATTAAGAGGAAATTATATATTTGAGTTCCTAAGGTCATGGGCAAACTTTATCTTCGAGAAATTTCGGATTCCGGGCATGTAGGACCGAGGGCATTTTTGTCAACTTTTTATTCGGGGTTAGAAATTGTTATAAATTGGGTTGTAAAGTATAATCGAACATATATTAATGGATTTGTATGATCGTTGGCTAGTTTTGGAGCATTGTGCATTGGTGCAAGTCTTCGGAAGAATGTAGAATGCCGGTTGTAGATCTTCAGAGCGAGGTGAGTCTCCTTTCTAATCTTGTGAGGGGGAAATTACCCCTTAGGTGAGTTAATTGGTTATGTGTTCCTATTTGTGGGGGGCTACATATGCACAAGTTGATGAGAGTCCGTGCGTAGCTACTATTATGCTATTGTCCGAGTAGTCTAGGACCCAAAAACATGCTATACTTGGGATATTTACAATCTTATTGACATTTGAATTGTAAAAATAAAATTGAACTAGTAAATGAATTTCAAAAAGGATTAAACTTTATTTTCTTAACTTGTTAAACGAGGATTTGGTTTTTATTTGATAAAATGTTTCTCGAAAATTTTGAATTTGACTGGTTGAGCATGTATTCCTGTGTGTACCTGCGTCGCACCGATGATTCTCGAGCAGGATATTTGTCTACTTTATGTTGACTGCATCGCATGGATGATTCGCGAGCAGGGTATTTATTTACTTTGTGTTGACCGTGTCGCACGGATGATTCGCGAGTGAGAAAAATAGATGCATCTATTGGTTCGAGCCATTCGACCCTCGGTAGTGCACAGTTTACATTTCTGTTGGATTGGGCCGTCGCCTCGGCATGATATGCGCATGTTTATGTTACTTACTTGAAGCACTTGATGTAGTTATTGCCTTTTTGGCCTGACATGAATTACTGAAGATAAAAGAAAATAAATCCTGAAAATCCTTTGCTAATTATTAAAGGTGTTTACCTATTTTACAGCTTTGTGAACTAGAGCATTCTATATAAATCCATGAATACCTCACATTTTAGTAAATTATTATTGGACCATTAGTAAGTGTTAAAGTTGACCATCTCGTCTCTACCCCTTCGGGATTAGGCAGGATACTCATTGGGTACACGTTATTTTTGTACTCATACTACACTTGTTCTGCATTCTGTTGCACAGGTATTTGCAACTCCAGTGGTCTACTGGGCATAGCAGCACGGAGGATTCTGGGACTAGGTGAGCTGCATCATTCGAGACGGCCGCAGCTAGAGTAGTCCCTTCCAGTGCACTGTATTTACTTTTCATCCACTGTATTTCGGACGGATGTTGTATTTTATTTCTCTTATCAGTAGATACTCATGCACATGTGACATCAGGTTTTGGGATGGTTCGAAGTATTGTATTAATTGCTTAACTTTTAAATTTGATTTGAAACTATATTCTTTAAAATTTCTAAATAATGAAGGAAAAATCCTGGATTTCAAAAGTGTTAAAACGAGATTTAATTTAGTATTTGAGTTGGCTGGCCTGACAACGGAGTCCAGCGCCACCACGACCCTTAGTAGATTTTGGATCGTGACAGCTAAAATAAAGTCACTTGACAATTTTAAGACAACATTAATAATTAAAAATTATAAATAAAAACATAATTAGTGGAAGTAGTTTAATAAATCTTATACATAATCTAAATAGATCTTAGACAAATCCAATTTTTATATCCATATTTATTTTTATATTTATATGTATATTGGTATATATATATCTCTATTTATATCTATATTGATCCACCCATAGATATTTTTTCTATGTTAGCTCGAAATGTGGAGGTAAAAAATTAACTAAAAATTATAATAGAAAAAATTAAAAAATATAGAAAGACATAGATTTAGATAACCGTGACTATTTATACTTTGGATTAAGTTAAAATAAATTTAAAATTTACTTAAGATATTAAATATTTATTAAGTTTAAAAACTAAATAAATTCAAGTGGCAAAATAAGATCTTACATAAAGTATATAAATTATTTATAAGGTAAAAAAATTAGTAAAAAAAGGTGAGTAGTGAAGTATCTATATCTATATCTATATTATATTAAAAGAGAGTAGTGAAATATGTGGTTAAGCCAAGTGACAAACTAAAATGAAGCCACTTGGCAATTTTAAGACAACATTAAAAATTTGAATTTCAATTGGAAACATAATTAATGCAAATAGTTGAATTAATAGATCTTAGATAAATCTATTCTGTATTTACATCTATATCTATATATAAAGATATGGTACCTTTTTTTTTTCCTATACATATAATAGTTTATATGTATACAAAACCGTTAAATATTTTTTTAATCAAGAAAATAATTTGATTTCGAATTTATAGATAAAATTTTTGAGTTGAGATAAAAAAAAGTTCATTTGCTGATGAAAAATAATACAAAAATAGCAATTATTAAAAATATCAGTAAATTTATGACAAAATAGTAAATTACTTATTTTTTTATATTTAAAAAAAATAAATCAAAATTAAAATTTGATAGTATTTCGAATTTATCTAAAAAACTTCACAATAGGTCACAAGGCAATTTAAGACAAAGTTGATTAGGTTAGGTACTAATTAATTTTTTAATTTAAATTATGCATAATGTATTGTTAATTATTAGTTACTTTCTTTGAGTTTTACGAATTTAGAGTTTTGAAATTATTTTAAAATAAATATAAAAATAAAAAAAGAAGTAAAATAAAACTGTCAATCAAATTTCGGAGTAGTTGCTTCAATATGGTAGATAATATCTATAAAAATCTGCCAAATATTTTTTTTGATAAAGGAAAATTTTGATTTTGAGTTTATAGATAGAAATATCTGAGTTGAGATAAAACAAAATTTCATTTACTTATAGAAAATAATACAAAATAGCAATTATAAAAATATCAATTAATATATGACAAAATATTAAAATAACTTTACTGTTTATATTTTCAAAAAAATCAAATTTATAATTTTATTTATATATATAAACAACTTCGCGATAGGCCACATGGCAATTTAGGAAAAAGTTAGTTAGGTTAGGTTATAATTACTTTTATTAAATTGTGACGACCCGGCCCGTCGTCTCATGTGTTACTGTTCCGTTTTTTCCGTTTATTGCTTCTTAATATTTCATTATCGATATGTGGTATGTGAGAGTTGATTGGGATTGGTTTTGATAAAAAATGAGGCACTTAATCTCCTTAAGGAAAACTTAAGTTGGAAAAGTCAACCAGGTGTTGACTATTGAGTTAGAGGGTTCGGATGTGATTTCCGGTGATTCGATTAGCTTCGGAGGATGATTTGTGACTTAGGAGTGCGATCGGAATTGATTTTGGAGGCTCGGTGTAGAATTAGGCTTGAACTGGCAAAGTTTGAATTTTGGCGAATTCCGGTTGATAGGTGAGATTTTGATCTGAGGGTTGGAATGGAATTCCGAGAGTTGCAGTAGCTCCGTTAGTTTATTTTGGATATGCGTACAAAGTTTCGGGTCATTCGGAGGTGTTTAGGTCGGGTTTTTGATCGAATGTGCAATTCGGAAGTTCTTGAGAAAACTTAGGCTTCGATTTGAGGATAATTGAGGATTTTGATATTAACGACAGTGTTTTGATGGTTCGAGTGAGTTTGAATATGGTAATAGATCATGTTTGGGCTTTTGGTTGAGATCCCGGGGGCCTCGGTGTGATCTCGGGTGGTTAAACAGGAATTTTGAAGCATGTTGTAGTTCTGGTTTTTATGGCTTCTGGTATTTCCGCATCTGCGGAAAAGGAGCCGCAGAAGCGGTTCGACAGACGCGGCGTGGAGGTCGCAGAAGCGGTCCTTTGAGGGCTTGGCATATTCCGCAGAAGCGAAAGGCTTTCCGCAAAAGCATATACCATATGAGCGGTTTTCGACCGCAGAAGCAGTTTGAGGATTTAAGTGAAGACCGCATAAGCGGTCATTTTTGGCGCAGAAGCGACAACCGCAGGTGCGGTTTAAGACCGAAGAAGCGATCCCTAGGAATTTAAGTGAGATCGCAGAAGCAATCATTTGTTCACGGATGCGGTGACCGCAGGTGCGGTAATTTAAAAGTAGGAGCGAAAATCGATTGGAATTAAAGTGAACAGTGTTCACGAACTTGAAAGAGAAGAGAAATATTTTGGACTTCGACTTAGGCGGTTCCTTGGGCGATTTTGAAGAGAATTTGAAGGAGTTTCATCAAGCATGAATTATTACACTCGGAATATATTATTATGGTATAAAAACATGGATTAATCACTGAAATTCGAGGAATTAGAGGGTAAAAATGGAGGTTAGGGCTTGGAACTTAAGAGAGTTTAAATTTGGGTTTTGAAAGGGCAATTGAACTCCGATTTTGGTAAATTTGATATGTATAGACTCGTGGCAAGACGAGGAGTCCGTTGACGTAAATTTTGTAATTTTTTAAAAGTGGGCCCGGGGATCGAGTTTTGCCAACTTCGTGATTTTTGGTGTTTTTCGAGTCTTTTCGATTGGGTTGTGTTCTATTAGCCTATTGTAACGTATTCATTGTGGTTTTGGCCAAATTCGCCACGCGAGGAGGTCGATACGAGAGGAAAGGGCATTGCGGGCTAGTCTTCGGCCGGCTAGAGGTGAGTAATAGATGTAGATGATGACCTAAGGGTTTGAAACCACGGTATATCACACAGTGATGCTATATTGAGGCGAGACACGTACTCTACGGTGAGTGCGGGGTCGTTTGTGATTGGAGGACTATGGCTTAGTCCGTCCGAGTGATGTTCATAATGTGCATTGACTAGAAATTTATTGGTAAACATCCTACTTAGATTGCTATGAGCATATTTGGGCTGCGTGCCGATTGTTTGGATCCCTTAGGGATTATTATCACTGTTTCCATGATGCTTAGCATGTTTTCATGATATCAGTCTTGAGTTAAACACTATCTCAAAATGATTAGTAGATTCGTAAAGTTTAAACACTTAATCTATAATTCCTAATAATTGGAACTGAAGATGATAAACTTGACTGTCCCTGTATGGATTACATGCATATATCTGGATTGAGTGTGGATCGGGCTGCACAATGCAGCAAATGCTACGATGATATTGTGCTTGGGCTGTAGGAGCCCCTCCGGAGTCTGAACCCCCACAGTGAGCGCGGGTACACAATGGATTGGGTTATACGCCGCAGTGGTCATGCGCATTGCATTGCATTATACATCGATATCTATCTATATTACCTGCCATTACCTGATATTGTTCCATCGTTAAATGTGTAGAATTATTGGTTATAGCTTTGCATTGTTATATTTCGGGATTTCTTACTGTCAGCCATTATATATGTCTATTACTACTGAGTTGGAAGTACTCACTTTACTCCTTGCACCACGTGTGCAGATTCAGGTGTCCCGGGAGCATAGTCGAGCTATTTGCTGCTTTCAGAGTTTTTCAGGAGTTGTTGAGGTAGCTTCCTGACGTTCGCAGGACCTGACTCCTCCCCTATCCCTTTTATCTTTACGTATTTTAGATCATCAGTATTACTGAGGAATTATTACTCTGTGTTATTAGAGGCTCTAGACTCATGACCCCAGATCTTTGGGAGATGTTAGTTATGTCAGTGTTGCATGTTGTCGCTATCTAAAGTTATTTGGTTAATAGACTTGTTAAACTGTTAAATTAAAGGCTATAAACTAGTAATGGGATGTGTGATTGGGTTGTGAGTATTAATTGGTCGGGCTTGCCTAGTAATTGTGTTGGGGGTCATCACGACCGGGATTGGGGTCGTGACAAGTTGATATCAGAGCCTAGGTTATTAGGCCTCATGAGTCATGAGCCGATTAGTAGAGTCTCGCGGATCGGTATGGAGATGTCTGTATTTATCCTCGAGAGGCTGCAGAACCTTTAAGAAAACTTCACTTTCTTGGAATTCTTATCGTGCGTACTTGATTCAGCTTGAGATATAACTCTTGAAATTCCTTCCTCACGTCTTTATGCGCATGTGAGCGCTCAGTATTGTATGTGCCTTGATGGCTTGTGATTCCCCGATCAAGGGGCGAGATGTGACCCCGTGAGTTCAATGTTGGGCCAGTCTAGAGGACTTGAGGCCAGATCTTGCCTATGGCTTGAGCATTGAGGTGTTGATCGTGTGAGCAAGTGTTTTGAACTTGTATGTTCAGTATTGTCCCTATTAGCAATAATGATGGTTGGATATTCATGTGATGAGTATGTTAGTACTGCGAGATGTATCTATGTGACTTGGTAGTGATGAAGAAGTCTGCTGGATAGTAGGTGAACTGTTAAGTGTTCGATTCCTATTATGATTCGATGTGTGGCCCGAGTTGTGGGCGCGTGAAGAATATTTTCGTATCTCCTTGTTTGAAGTTAAGTGCATTACGTGTGGCGATGTGAGTTCAGACTCAGGAATACTAAATGGTTGTGTTATGTGTATGATGGTGGAAGGTGTGCTGAAATACTAAATTGAGGCAAAGCAGGTGGGATATCTCCTGGGGAGTGTTCTTAGGTGGTACGATTCTTGTGTATGTTGTTAGAAGATCTCATGTGTAATTGAAGAGTACGTGTTGAAATTGATAAATTCGGGTCTCTTAAGAGAGTGGACTCAACTGACGTGGGGATGAATGCGATATTTTCAGAGGATTACGGTACTAGATGATCTGTGTTTTCATAAACTAGTAGATGATTTGAGTTTAATCTCACTATAATATTGTGGCATCATTAGAGTAGAAGTATTATGGGTTATTAAATGTGTCTCGATAGATGGTTTCGAGCCAAGTTGGGGAGGTTACTGTTGATTAGCGGATTGCACGGTTATATGCTGTGTTGGTTCCTTTTCGAGGTATGCTGGAGGATCAGTTCGGGTTGCAAAAATTTAGCCGAGGATGGCATGAGTGAAGCAAAATTTTGACGAAGGTTATATGGTGCTTCGTAGGTGTGTGGAAATAATAGGATGTCTTGAGCTATTGATGATAAAGAATGCTCAGTGTATAGAGAAGAAAAATGGTTGTTTGTATTGGAATGAGATCATATCCTATAGTGTCAGAGTGCTAATAAGATGCGAGTGGTTCTATTCGTTGAGTCAGGTAATTTACAGTTGAGTAAGATTGAATGATGCTCGAGAATGGTTTTATTGTGTCCAAGATTTGGCATGCATTAATCAGGTGTCTTAAGGTTGGGTATGTGTCTAGGGACTGTGTTTTCATTAGGAAAAGATCAAGACTTGTGGTATTTTATGCTAATTATGGGATTTTATGTATCAGTATTTGGGAAGTAATGGTAACGAATTCTGATTCGCAGGAAGTCCTTCAAGTAAAGTATTCTGGAATGTGGTATTTCTGGGCACAGTTGAGAAAGCATTCGGTGGCCTATGGGTCTTAGACACTGTGGTCATACGTTCGAATCTCCTGTGGTGAGCCTGGATTGAGGCATTGTGATGCTATAGCGAGGGAGAAGTATCAAGTGGATGATGAATAAAAAGAGAAATTTGATAGACGGAATAGCTCGATAATGGACCGAATCGGTATGGTAAGGGTATGATTAATTCTTTGTATGTGTTCGAGGCAATGAACTTTTAAAGGCATTTTGCAGCAATGCTCTTGGGTTTTGACGGCTTGCTCAGCTTGGTTTAGATAGGAGGATTCAGTCCTGGCAGTTTAGCTTGTACAAGTGGAGTTGGCAGGGATGTTCTTATTGGGTTTTATCGTGGTTTGAAGATGAGTATATTTCCTATGGGTATGCGAAGCATGGAGTGTGTAATGATTTTTCTTCTAAATGGGATAAATGAAAGTTCTTGACTAGTTGAGTGCGTCGATGTCTGCGGCGCGGGAGGGAGATAAAATTCCTCATGTTATCTTAGTGTGGTATGGTATATGCGATATGTTGTGGAGGATTGGGATTTGTGTGTGTAAGGCTCGGTTCAGTTCAAAATGGAAAGTCATTAAATTCTTAAGCAGCACGGGCAGTTGCAGGTGATTTAAGAATCGATCTTCAGATGATTAGGGTGAATGATCCTCATATGACTAAGGAAATGGTGTTGCTAATCATAGTGATTTGACGAGGGTATATATATTTCAGAAAAAGGGCAATGTGATTAAGTTGATGGCACCTCAGTATGGTTGCGGCATTTCCTTGATAGATCGACTGTTGATATCTGAGTTTGTTTGGTGGCACAGGAGGAATTTCAGAATATCTTTTGTGGAATGATTGGGTACTCGAGGTGTAATATGTATTTATACTGCAGAATTTGGGATCAGGTATAGTAATTTGTGTGCTGTGTGGAGCTGGAGACTGGGGGTTATCATGTTCAGGCTATGTAGTGGTTGTGGATAGTGTGTATTAGTATCGTTAGCTGCTATTGAGGGTTTGTAAGCCCGAGTGGATCTTTCTTTGCTTGGTATATTAGATTCTGGATATGATATTGGGGTGTAGACTGATTGTCTCATTGTTGGGTTATTCTAGATCATTGTGCTATGGGTTATGTCAGAAAATGCCACCGGTTATGTGGCGAGGTGCATCGGATTATGTTATTGCAGAGTGGTTGGTATTCCAAAGATCAGTAGACGGCTGGGAAGGATTACTTTCCTTAATTGGGTCTTTGTGACGGATGTCAGTATAGAGGTTTCTACCATTGATTCGATTCCGGTATTGAGGGTCTTTTCGGATGCGTTCCTTGTGGCCGGGCATGTCGTCGGGCGAGACTGTGGATTTCAGTAATTATTTGGTGCCGGGCACCGTATCGTACGGCTCCGGCATGAGTTATAGTAGTGGAATGAGCAGCTTCATGCTTCTTGGTAATGAGTTTGTTGGTAAGCTGATTGGATACGTGTTTAGCTTGAGTTGGCTTGGTTAGTCCTGAATTGTACTGATGAAGGATAGGTTGATCCGATCGTTATTGAACCTGCTAGTGATCTGGGGAGATCTATGAGTTGCTTTTCTGTGCTGTGAGGCATTATGATTTTCGGACTGTGGGCACATATATTGCGGTGCTATCGAGATTCATAATGGAAGTTTAATTTTGTAGCTTACAACACTATAAGTAGATATCAATATGCACTCAGTATGCTTACGACCGATGCTCGGTATTTTGTTATAATGAGCAAATTTGGCTCGATGTGCATCTTCCTACGTGAGATATTTGTGTGGATCGGGTGGCACGCCGCCACGGGTATGTTATCTGGATCGGGTTGCACGCTGTGATAGTGTGATGTAGAAAATAGTTTTCCATATGCTACTTGGTATGTCTTGCTTCCTGGTTTCTGAGGAAAGTTCGTATTGGGTGTTGCTCGGCGAATGGCGCATCGGTCATGTCCTTTCAGGATTGAATGGTGCATATTACTTGCTTCACCGTGGGTATGATGGACTGCTTTGTTTCAGACATCAATCTATGTGTGGCTGTCTATTTTGAGCATGGTGACTTGAGGTGCTTCATGTGTAACAGTGTTTGGATAGGATCGCGCGTGGTGGCGAGGCCACCTGAAGTTATGACCTTTCGAGAAGGATTCAGGTACTCTATTTCTATGATGTAGGACGGGGTCCCAGCCTTGTGTTGTGATGGTACTGAGGAGTTTGAGTTATAGCTCTTTTGTTTGAGTCATTTGTCATAAATTGAGTATGTTCAGACCGCCCTTCATTGGTACGTGGATTATGCAAGTTGTGGCTTAGGCATATGACGAGGTTCCATATCACCAGAGTGGTGTCTTGGATTCTAGGTGATCGTGGGAATCAATAATGAACTCGAACAGATTTGATTACAGCTTGTTGGAAGAATAATATCGAGGTTCGGTTCGGAGAATCTGTTGTGGTATTAGTTAAAAAAGAAGTGGTTTCATAAGTGGTTGATCTGAGAAATGGTTACGGTTTGCTGTTTGTTTCATTATCATTGGTAGGATATGAAGTGTTGGAATGAGACTTTAGCTAATAAGAGGTTTCTATCGGTATATGGTTATTGTGGACAACTGCTGTGAATAGAAGTTATCGTTTCAAGTTCTGGATTATGTGGTATATCGTGTGATTCTCGGAGGTTACAGGTATGGGATATTACAGCTGGTTCGGACTTATTCTGAGTATAGATGTGAGGTTCTGGACTTGTTTATAATTTCAGAAAGTGCAATGTGGTTCTACGGTTTATGGCCTAGTTGGGCTGTGAAATTTCAGTTGTGTTGTATTATCGGACCTATGTAAGATAGGGTGACATGGGATCACCCCGGGTATATTCATGGTAAGGTCATTTAGCTATTGGTTGGCTTCTAGTACAACTCTGGGTACGCTCGAGGACGAGCGTTTGTTTAAGTTGGGAAGGATGTGACGACCTGGCCCGTCGTCTTATGTGTTACTGTTCCATTTTTCCCGTTTATTCCTTCTTAATATTTCATTATCGGTATGTGGTGTGTGAGATTTGATTGGGATTGGTTTTGATAAGAAATGCAGCATTTAATCTCCTTAAGGAAAACTTAAGTTGGAAAAGTCAACCAGGTGTTGACTATTGAGTTAGAGGGCTTGGATGCAATTTCCGATGATTCGGTTAGCTTTGGGGGATGATTTGTGACTTAGGAGTGCGATCGGAATTTATTTTGGAGGCTCGGTGTAGAATTAGGCTTGAATTGGGAAAGTTTGAATTTTGGCGAATTCCGGTTGATAGGTGAGATTTTGATCCGAGGGTCGGAATGGAATTTTGAGAGTTGCAGTAGCTCCGTTAGGTGATTTTGGATATGCGTGCAAAGTTTCAGGTCATTCGGAGGTGTTAAGATTGGGTTTTTGATCGAATGTGCAATTCGAAAGTTCTTGAGAAAACATAGGCTTTGATTTGAGGATAATTGTGGATTTTGATGTTAACGATAGTATTTCGATGGTTCGAGCGAGTTTGAATAAGGTAATATATCATGTTTGTGGTTTTGGTTGAGGTCCCGGGGGCTTCGGTGTGATTTCGGGTGGTTAAACGGAAATCTTGAAGCATGTTGCACGTCTGGTTTTTATGGCTTCTGGTATTTCCGCATCTGCGGAAAAAGAACTGCAGAAGCGGTACCGTAGATGCGGCGTAGAGGTTGCAGAAGCGATCCTTTGAGGGTTTGGCATATTCCGCAGAAGTAGAAGGCTTTCCGCAAAAGTGGATACCGCATAAGCAGTTTTCGACCGCATTAGCGGTTTGAGGATTTAAGTGATGACCGCATAAGCGGTCATTTTTGGCGCAAAGCGTCAACCGCAGGTGTGGTTTAAGACCACAGAAGCGATCTCTTGGAATTTAAGTGAGATCGCAAAAGCGATCATTTGGTCGCGGATGCGGTGACCGCAGATGCGGTAATTTAACTGCAGGAGCGGAAATTGACTGGAATTAAAGTGAACAGTATTCACGAACTTGAAAGAGAAGAGAAATATTTTGGACTTCGACTTAGGCGGTTCCTTGGGTGATTTTGAAGAGAATTCGAAGGGGTTTCATCAGGTATGAATTATTAGACTCGGAATATGTTATTATGGTGTAAAAACATGGATTAATCACTGAATTTCGAGGAATTAGAGGGTAAAAATGGAGGTTATGGCTTGGAACTTAAGAGAGTTTAAATTTGGGTTTTGAAAGGGAAATTGAACTCCGATTTTGGTAAATTTGATATGTATAGACTCGTGGCGAGACGAGAAGTCCGTTGATGTAAATTTTGTAATTTTTTGAGAAGTGGGCCGGGGGCTCGTGTTTTGCCAACTTCGTGATTTTTGGTGTTTTTCGAGTCCTTTCGATTGGGGTATGTTCTATTAGCCTATTGTAATGTATTCCTTGTAGTTTTGGCCAGATTCGACGCGCGAGGAGGTCGATACGAGAGTAAAGGGAATTGCAGGCTAGTCTTCGGCCGGCTAGAGGTGAGTAATAGATGTGGATGATGACCTGAGGGTTTGAAACCTCAGTATATCACACTGTGGCGCTATATTGAGGCGAGACACGTACTCTACGGTGAATGCGGGGTCGTTTGTGATTGGAGGACTATGGATTAGTCCGTCCGAGTGATGTTCATAATGTGCAATGACTAGAAATTTATTGGCAAACATCCTACTTGGATTGCTATGAGCATATTTGGGTTGTGTGCCGATTATTTGGATCCCTTAGGGATTATTATCACTGTTTCCATGATGCTTAGCATGTTTTCATGATATGAGTCCTGAGTTAAACACTATCTCGAAATGATTATTAAATTCCCAAAGTTTAAACACTTAATCTATAATTCCTAATAATTGGAACTGAAGATTGATATACTTGACTGTGCCTGTGTGGCTTGCATGCATATATCTGGACTGAGTGTGGATCGGGCTGCACGTCGCAACGAATGCTACGATAATATTGCGCTTGGGCTGTAGGAGTCCCTCCGGAGTCTGAACCCCCATAGTGAACGCGGGTACCCAAATGGATGGGGCTGTACGCCGCAGCGGTCATGCGCATTGCATTGCATTATGCATCGATATCTATATGTGTTACCTGTCATTACCTGATGTTGTTCCATCTTTAAATGTGTAGAATTATTGGTTATAGCTTTGCACTATTTTATTTCGGGATTTCTTTCTGTCAGCCGTTATATATGTCTATTACCACTGAGTTGGAAGTACTCACTTTACTCCCTGCACCATGTGTGCAGATTCAGGTGTCCCGGGAGCATAGTCGAGCTATTTGCTGCTTTCAGAGTTTTTCAGGAGTTGTCGAGGTAGCTGCCTGACGTTCGCAGGACCTGACTCCTCCCCTATCCCTTTTATCTTTCCGCACTTTAGATCATCAGTATTACCGAGGAATTATTACTCTGTGTTATTAGAGGCTCATGACTCATGACCCCAGGTCTTTGGGAGATGTTGGTTATGTCAGTGTTTCATGCTGTCTCTATCTAAAATTATTTGATTAATAGACTTGTTAAACCGTTAACTTAAATGCTATAAACTGGTAATGGGATGTGTGATTGGTTGTGAGTATTGATTGATCGGGCTTGCCTAGCAATTGTATTGGGTGCCATCACGATCAGGATTGGGGTCGTGGCATAAATCTAAATATTTAAAATTTAAATTATGCATTACGTATTTTTAATAATTAGTTACTTTCTTTGAGTTTACAAATTTAGAGTTTTAAAATAAAAAACTAAAAGTAGAAAATAAAACAAATTATCAATTCAAATTTAGAAGCAGTTTCTTCCTAATATGGTAGTTTATATCGATAAACAACTTCAAATATTTTCTTGATAAAGAAAATAATTTGATTTTTAATTTATAGATTGAAATATTTGAGTTGAGATAAAACAAAAGTTTATTTACTTATGGAAAATAATACAAAATGCCAATTATTATAAATATCAATAAATTGATAAAATAGTAATGCTTACTTTTCTGTTTCTATTTTTAAAAATATATGATAGTATTTCGATTATATGTAAAATTTAAAATGGAAAACAACTAACTATAATATTATAGTAGAAAAAATATACAAAGATGAAAATAGATATAATATGAGGATATTTCACATTGAATTAAATTAGAAAAATAAAATAAATTAAGTAAATAATACACATATTATTGATAAATTTCGAAAATTGAAGAATTGTGAACAATAAAATAAAATTTAAAATATTTTTTTGAGAAGTAATGTTGAAAATAATATTAAGCCAAGTGATACATTAATAAATAGTCATGTTAATAATGTAATAATATTAAATAATAAAACTTATACTAAAGAAAAATAAGTAACAAAAATATTATACGATGATTATATAATTCATTTTTCTTTAATTTCATATAGTTTAATTAATGAAATATTGTATTGAGAAGGAAGATGTCAATTGAAATTTTACTAAGGCAACATGATATAATATACTATAAAGATAAATTATAATTAAATAATTAATATTTTTAATATTGACCGCGCTATACACGCAGTGGCGGAGCCACATGTACCAAAGGGGTGTCAACCGACACCCCTTCGTCGGAAAATTACACTGTTTAGTTAGGTAATTTTTTTTAAAATATGTATATATACTACATAATGACACCCCTTGATTTCTTGGTGAGTTTGTTTTTTAATATTTTGATTCCCCTTAATAAAAATTTTGGCTCCGCCACTGAATACACGGGTTTTAATACTAGTTAGAAATATAAGAAATGAATAAAACAAATAGCTGCAAATTTAATATATAAACAATTCAGACACCTAGAATAAAGATGGCTTCAGTTCAGATTATTATCGTAGGATCACAAATAGGCGTTCCTAACACGCAGACACTTTCCCATTAGGTTAAGCAAAAGTTAAAAATAGTGGTTTACGTTCTTTCCAAGTATTCTATAATTGAACTTTAATAAGATATTTCTATAGAAAATTACAAATCCCATTCAAAATGGGTACGTAATTGCGTGTCCTGCATGGACTTTCTGTAACGATCCAAAATCGAGGGTCGTGGTAGCGCCGGACACCGCTGTCAGGCAAACCAACTAAAATACTTAATTAACTTCCAATTTTTGTATTGTCTAAAATTATTTTTCTTTATACAATAATATTGAATAATAAAATTTACAGAAATAATCACGAAGTCTTTAACAAAACATAACATTTAATAATCCAAAAATCCTCCCAAAACTCGGTGTCACGACTGCATGAGCAATTTCTAGGAGATAATGTAATAAAACAACAGTCCAGAATACAATATTGGATATAAATAAATACTAGAAAAATGAGAGAGACTCTGCTGGTTGTGGATCGCCTCAAGAAGTGCAGCTCACCTAAGTCTATGTGTCATCCGTGCTGCTACGCTCAGTATGTCACTAGAGATGCATATGCTTGTGCAATAAAAATGCACAGAAGCGTAGTATGAGTACGGAAACAACGTGTACCCAATGAGTATCCTGTCTAATCTCGAAGAAGTAGAGACGAGATGACGACTTCGACACTTACTAATGGTCCAATGATGATATATCCATAATATATTAAATAGTGAATTTTTTATAAACATGATTATAATTCAATGGGTTGAAGCAAATAAATAATTCTTTCTTTTATAGGAAATCATTCTTTTTCGTCATTTATACATATATTCTTAAGCCAGAAAGAGGCAGCAACAACTTCAACAAGTTTCAGGGCAAGCAATACAAGCATGCGCAAATCATGCCGAGGCGTACGGCCCGCTCCAACATAAAATAAACTATGCACTGCCGAAGGTCGAACGACGCGAACCATAGATGCATCTATTACTCATCTCGCGAACTATCCATGCGACGCGGTCAACATAAATTAAACAATCACCCTGCTCACGAATCATGCATGCGACGCAGGTATACACAGAAATACATGCTTAGATAGCAAATTAAGAATTTATCAGGGAATATTTATTCAAATAAAAGCCACTTTCTCTTTTAACAATTTAAGAAAAGAATTTTAATCCTTTTTGAATTTTATTTATTAATTCGATGTGGTTTAAGCAATTCGAGCTGTTAATAGAATTACAATTAATCCAAGTATAGCATGTTTTTGGGTCCTATACTACCCGGACACTAGCATAATAGTAGCTACGCAAGGACTCTCGTCACCTCGTGCGTACGTAGCCCCCAAAAATAGGAGCACATAACCAATTAATTCACCTATGGGGACAATTTCCTCTTTCAAGGTTAGAAAGGAGACACACCTCGCTCCGAAGATCCATAACCGGCATTCCACGCTTCTCCGAAGACTTAAATCGACACATAACACTCCAAAACTAGCCAATGATTATACAAATCTATTAATATATGCTCAATTACTCATTACAATAAAATTTATAATAATTCCCAACCCTGATCAAAAAATTGACAAAAATGCCCTCGGGCCCACATGCCCAGAATCTTAAATTTTTCGAAGATAAAGATTACCTATGGCCTCACGAACTCAAATATATGATTTTCTCTAAATTCCATACCCAAAATCATGGTCAAATTTCAAGAATATAGATTTCAAGGTCTTTCTACCAAAACCCCAAATTTCTACTCATTTACGTACTAAAATCTATACATAATCGATGTATTTAACTCAAGATGGATGGGATTATCTTACCTTAGCATTAATAAAGAAAAATCCACTTGAAGCTATTCCAAAATCGCCCAAGCCAAGAAAATATGAGAGAAAATAGTCAAAACCCGATTTTTAAAACACTTTTCTGCCTCCAGCACTTTCCGCACCTGCAGTCCCTCGACCACTTCTGCGATTCCATAGGTGCGGCCCCAGTACCACATCTGCGGTCCTTCCCAGGCTTCCTTTTTCCGCTTCTGCGTCTTCTCCACCGCAGGTACGGTCCCGCATCTGCGAAAATATGACAGCATCTGCGGTTCCTTCTCTTCCAGTCCAAAACCGCATCTGCGGCTATTTTACCGCAGGTGCGGTCCCACTTCTGGGGTTCCCTGACCGCATATGCGGTCCCTTCGCTCCTAACCCAAAACCACACTTGCGCCCTTCTATCCGCTTCTGCGGCTCCGCACCGGCGGCCAACCCCTCGCAGGTGCGGTTACACCAGATACCAGCAACTTTAGCCTTTCCAAAAATTTCATTTTCGATCCATTAACTACCGAAAATTAACTCGAGGCCCCCGGGACCCCAACAAATATATCAACCAGTCCCAAAATACATTACAGACTTGCTCGAGGCCTTAAATCATATCAAACAATGGTAAAACCACGAATCGTCCTCCAATCCAAGCTTTATGAACTTTAGAATTTCAAACTTCTACCTTCAATGTTTAAACCCATCAAATCAAGTTCGATTGACCTCAAATTTTGCATACAAGTCTTATTCTACATTATGGACCTACTCCAACTTTTGGAATCGGATTCTGACCCCGATATCAAAAATTCCACTTCCGGTCAAACTTCTCAAAAACCTTCAAATTTCTATTTTTAGCCAAATCGCTCCAAAATGACCTACGGACTTCCGAATTCACTTTCGATTGCGTTGCCAGCTCCTGAATCACCATACGGAGCTGCTCTCAGACTCGGGATCTCAAGCTGACATCGATATCACTAAAATTCACTTCAACCCAAACTTATGAAATTTCTTTCAAAATGCTATTTTCCACAATAGGTGCCAAAATGCTCCCGGGTCATCCAAAACTCGATCCGGGCGTACGCCCAAGTCTGAAATTGTAATGACCCGACCGGTCATTTTGAGCGCTAGCACGTCATTCAGCAGTCTGAGGCCATGAGCAGCTTCCTTTCAGGTATTGTGACTTGTCCGCATGATCGGAATTTAAATTCAGGAAGATAGGAGTTAAATTTAAATGAAAATTCTCATCTGAGAAGCTTAAAGTTGAAAGAATGAACTAGGATTGGATTTTTGTGTAAACAACCTTGGAATCGGGATCTGAAGGTTCCAGCAGATTTGTATGATGATATCAAACTTGGGCGTATGCACGGTTCGTGTTTTGGATAACCCGGGAATGTTTTGCCGCCTACTGTGGAAGTTAGCATCTTGGAAGAAATTTCTTAAGTTTGTCTTGGAGTGCATTTCATATCGATGCCCGTTTGGGATTCTGAGACTGGGAGTAGCTCCGTATGGTGATTCTGGAGTTGGGAGCGCGATCGAAAGTGAATTCGGAGGTCCGTAGGTCATTTTGAAGTCATTTGGCTAAAGATAGAAATTTGAAGGTTTTTAAAAAGATTGACCGGAAGTGGACTTTTTGATATCGGGGTCGGAATCCAATTCCGGAAATTGGAGTAGACTCGTAATGTCAAATATTACTTGTGTGCAAAATTTGAGGTCAATCGGACGTGATTTGATAGGCTTAAGAATCGAAAGTAGAAGTTCGAAAGTTCAAAGTTCATAAAGCTAGGATTGGAGGACGACTGATGATTTTAGCGTTGTTTGATGTGATTTGAGGCCTCGAGCAGGTCCGCAATGTGTTTTGGGATTGATTGGTACGATTGGAAATGGGGGGTTGAGCCAAGGACCGCAGAAGCGGCTTTTAACCGCAAAAGCGGAACCGCTTAAGCGGGAGTAATTTCGCAGAAGCGGAAATAGCTGGGGCAGAAGCATTGTTTTAAAAGTCAGATTTTTGGCATTTCTCTCACATCTTTTCATGGCTTTGGCAATTTTTGGGAGGATTCAAGAGAGGTTCTTCATCAACAATGTTAAGGTAAGTTATTTCTACCTATTATGAGTTAAATACATTAATTATGTATGGATTTTCGTATGAAAATGGATAAAAAATTGAGGGTTAGAGGAAAACCTAAAAAATTAGTGTTATTGGATTTTGACCACGATTTTGAGTATGGAATTAGGAGAAGATCATATAATTGAGTTCCTAAGGTCATGGGTAACCTTTGTCTTCGAGAAATTTCGAAATTCGGGCACGTAGGCCCGAGAGTATTTTGGTCATTTCACTAAGAGAAGTTGGGAATCTGCGTAAATTGAACTTCTAACAAGTATTTGAGCATGTTCTCATTAGATTGTCGTTAATTGGCTAGCTTTGGTGCATTTTGCGTCGGTTCAAGCCTTCGGAAGAATGTAGAATGCCGGTTTTGAGTCTTCGGAACGAGGTGAGTCTCCTTTCTAATCTTGTGAGGGGGAATTTACCCCATAGATGAAGTGATTGGTTATGTGCTCCTATTTGTGGGGGCTACGTACGCACAAGGTGACGAGAGTGCATGCGTAGCTACTATTATGCTATTGTCCGGGTAGTTAGGATCCAACAGCATGTTATACTTGAATTAATTATGAACCCATCGATGACTTGGATTTTTTAAATCACCCTTGATTAGTAAACGAATTTAAAAAGAGATTAAACAACATTTCCTAAATCGTTAAGCAGAGAATTGGTTTTATTTGGATAATTATTCCCCGATAAAATTCTAATTGGCTATCTGAGCATGTATCTTATTTGTACCTGTGTCGCATAGATGATTCGCAAGCGGGGTAATGGATCATATTAAATTAATAAATGGATTTCTAAAAAGACTTAAGCTTCGTTTTCTCAAATTATTAAAGAGAATTGGCCTTTCTTGGATGATTGCTCCCTATTGACTGATTGTCTGTTTGTGTGTGTTTATTTTGGAACGGGCCGAACGCCTCGGCAGATTAATAGGTGCATCTATAGGCTCGTCGTCGACCCTCGGCAAGTGCACATTTATTTCTGTTGGATCGGGTCGTCGCCTCGGTATGATTTGAGCATGTCTGTGTTGTTGTCTTGAACTTCATTAAGTTATTATTGCCCTTTGGTGGCTTAAAAATATTTGGAATATATTTAGAGAGAAATTATGGAAATTTACCTATGAAGGAATTACGTTTTTACTTGTTTCCTCTAGCTGGATTAGAATCTTGTTTATAAAATAAATCCACTGTTTAATATGTATATTGAGGATAAATAATCATTGGACTATTAGAGAATGTGAGAGTTGACCATCTTGTCTCTACCCCTTCGGGATTAGGCGGGACACTCACTAAGTACACGTTGATTACGTACTCATACTACACTTCTGTGCATTTTCTTTGCACAGGTATATATACCTCTAGCAGCCTACGGGGCATAGCAGCACGGACACTTCTGTGTCTAGGTAAGCTGCATCGTTCGAGGCGACCGCAGCTAGGGTAGTCTCTTCCAGTGTACTGTATTTACTTTTCGTCCCCTGTATTCCGGAAGGACGTTGTATTTTATTTCTCTTATCAGTAGTTGCTCATGTACTTGTGACACCAGGTTCTGGGGACGTATTTGGATTATTTGGAAATATTAAAAGTTTTTTGAATATTTTATTTATTTATTAGGAAGAATACACTGAGTCTTTTTTAAAACGTATAAAAGAAATATTTTTCAAAAGTGTTAAAATGAGATTTAATTAAGTGTCTGAGTTGGCTGGACTGACGGCGGTGTCCGGTGCTATCACGACCCTTAGTGGATTTTGGGTTGTGGCAACATGGTATCAGAGCACTAGGTTCCCGTCGGTCTCACGAGTCATGAGCAAGTCTAGTCGAGTCTCGCGGAACAGTACTAAGACGTTTGTACTTATCCTCGGGAGGCTATAGGACTGTTAAGAGTACTTCCCTTCTTGATTTCCTTTTTGTGCGGTTCGATTCCTTTAAGGCTTATGCCTTTTATTTCTTCCTATTCAATCTTACGCGAGCGCTTTTTATAAATCGAAAGTTGAAGAATTGAAATGGCACTACAGATGTGGTGCGGGATGATTCTCCCAGTATAGTTGATGTGACTATTATGGTCGCCTTGCGGAAGGATATTCTATTGTTTTAGCTCAGTAACAGAACTTCCAAGAGCCTTGAGGCTAGGCACAGTTTTCCATGATGCTTCTGAGCGATTATTCCGCAATGTTATTGTAATGGTAGGGTGTTGCCCACATGTCGGGAAGTGAATGAATTGAACGGGGGTTTTTACAAGAAGATTCCGAGATATTTTGATAAATGGTGGCTCGAGGTTATGTCAATAAGAGGTAAAAAGGTCGGGCGAACTCAAGAATTGTGAAATGATGGCTTCAAGCTAAGTGGGAGAGTCCCACCGCTTATGATTGGGCTGTATGATTAACTACTTGGGTGATTTCTTGTTATTAGCATGTTGATGTATTAATTCAGCTACGAGAAAAGACCATAAGTAGTACATTGAGTGGAGTAATTATTAAGGATGTGCTATGGCTAGCCTTATGGGATCATGTTTGAACTTGGGAAAAGATTCAAAATTTATGCCTTGTATAGAAGCGGGTTTAAAGGGGAGTGGTTCTGCCAGGTGTTTCATTGAGAGGGTATTGATGTGCTAGAAGATTCATAGCGTAGATTATATTCGGGACCAAGTCAGAGCGGGTGGCTCTCAGCAACGGTCCTAGTGAACTCATGAGGTAAAGTGTGGTGCCTAATGATGTCGAGTTTGTAGGTACAATTTAGAATCAAGCTTTGTAGAAGTTTATGAGAAGAGGCACAGAATGTTCCGGGATTTTTGTCTTGTGGTGTAACATTTGGGTGTTATGAAATAATTTGTGGGAATTGAGACAGTCTGGTCTCGTGATTCAAAGACACTCGGTGTGAGTGTAGATGGAGCATGTTATGTGTTGAATGGAGTTAGTCTTATTTTTTTTAGGCAAGCAAGGAGGAATTGGAAGAAGATAAATTGATTAGCCATAGTTGAATTGGCATATTGGGGCTAGTGATCAGTTCGGTCCGCGAGATCAAGTTATGTGTATGATTTGTGGCGGTACGCGTGAGGCTTGTCGGCCGCCATAATTGATGTTATTCAGAAGCATTCTTCTATTATGGCTTGTTAAGTGGAAGCGGATTCCATAAGGGCTATGGTGGCTTGGACCACTACTTGCAGATTTGCATATTCTACGGTTATGGGAAATTACTGGTGTATTGCTATGATTCTCCTGAAGTGAGTTAAGTGCAAGGTTCTTATATGATGAAATGTGAAAATATTAATGAATTCGTAGTTATGATGAAAAATCATATTCTATCATATGTTGGCACGCTGGGTGTAGTGAGTAGCATGGAAATATGAAGTGAGGATCAAGGTTGCAGTTCAGTGTTGATAAGGATGTCACGGGCTCGGATGAGCAAGGAAAGTGTTGAATAATTAGAGTAAATTGGTATTGTCCTCTGCGTCACCTGTGATCGATGTGTTGTGGAAGAGGTTTTGCATCCTAGTTAAGGATTCTGGATTGCTTTTCAGCATTAATTGCGTCCGATGGTTTAGATGTGCGGACCCGTTATTTATTTCGGAATATTGTGGGAGCGTGTCCCGCGGAAAGATTGTATAAGTGTGACATGTAGTCACTTGATTGGCTAAAGATTTAAACCAAATATGAGGATCGTGGTAATATCATTTATCTAAGAATTTATGCCTGGAGGGCACTTTGTATATTGGGTTATGAACTGAGGAGGTTGCTTTGGTTATGATGGTTATTCTTACGTGATATGAGGCGAAAAAGGGTTACTATGGACTCTAAAAGGTCATTGGACAAATTGGTGCAATCAGAAATCGACTTGAGATCGGTGGATTGGTTTATTTGTGAACATGGCTTTATATCAGGCCAGTTGTGTTCGTTTCAGAGAGCATTCCCTATGGAGGAATAGTCGGGGAATTATGTTTTCATCAGCTATTCCAGGTAATGATGTATTGCACCGTATGAATTGTGAGACGGCTTAGTAAATTCCTATGTGTTGAGGTTTCACATTGCGATGATGTTATGTGAGCAGGGTGGCTCTTGAGATTTAGATCTTGTATTGTACCTCAGTTGTGCTTGAGTTTTGTAGCCTATAGCGCTATGTGTTTTCTCAGGGATGGTATTATGCACTTAGCGTGCTTACGATCGAAATTCGATATTTTTATTGTAATGAGTAGATTTAGATCGAAGTGCAATCTCCTTTTGTGATATTTGTGTGTGGGTCGGGTGGCACGCCACCTTGGTTATGTCATTTAGATCGGGTTGTGCACCGCAATAGTATGATGTCGAGTCTAGTTTTCTACATGTTATTTCTTTGTGTGTTTCGCTTCCTATCTTTTAAAGAAAGTTCGTATTAGTGCGGGGGTTAGGTAATTCCTTCCAGAGTTCGATTTCCGTTTGTGCTGTGTTCGGATTGGTGGCCTATTGGCACATTTTGGAGTCATATGAGTCTTGTGATCGCATTCAGAATGGCTTATTGCCTGAGCAGTTGTACTGGGTGAGACGAGATTATGGGATTTAAGATCAGTGCAACCTGATTATATGAAGTATATTAAGGAGCAAAGATCGTTATTTGGTTCAGAATGTGGTAATGTTTCTTGTCAGAAGTATAGACTCGATGATTGGTTGACTCGGCAGTTGATTATAAATTTCGGCATCTCATTTGTCGTGGCGGTATTGTAATAGTTAGAGTAAGACCTATGAAGGTCATGAGGTGCAATGGGAGCATCGGATTCGTGGAATTTCGATTAATTCAAACAGAAATGTTATTGTGGTCCTATGAATAAAGTGATGCAAAGTATGAATTTAGCAGAGTTATGCAGTCATGTTTGAGTACAGCGTATAGTAATGGATACGGTGATCGTATGTTGGAAACAGGCCTGGCATAGAATGCCATATGTTCGAATTGGGAACTAAGGCTTAATTGCTTGAATAAAAGAGAGTATCTTCAGAACTTATCAAGCTAATGTGCTCAACTGAGTTGTGATAGCACGGGAAGGTGCATGAGGTGCTAAACAGCGATTTCAGACTACTCCAGCGTTGTTCTCAGCACGTTCGAGGACGAACGTATGTTTAAGTGGGAGAGAATGTAACGACCTGACCGGTCGTTTTGAGCTCTAGCACATCGTTCAACAGTATGAGGCTATGAGCAACTTCATTTGAGGTATTGTGACTTGTTCACATGGTCGGAATTTTAATTCAGGAAGATCAAAGTTAAATTTAAATAAAAATTCTCATTTGAGAAGCTTAAAGTTAAAAGAAGGAACTAGGATTGGATTTTTGAGTAAACAACCTCGGAATCGGGATCTGAAGGTTACAACAAGTTCGTATGATGATATCGGACTTGGGCGTATGTCCGGTTCAGGTTTTGGATGACTCGGGAACGTTTTGGCGCCGATTGTGGAAGTTAGCATTTTGGAAGAAATTTCTTAAGTTTGGCTTGGAGTGCATTTTAGCGTTATCGATGTCTGTTTAGGATTCCGAGACTGGGAGTAGCTCCGTATGGTGATTCTGGAGTTGGTAGCGCGATCGGATGTTAATTCGGAGGTCCGTAGGTCATTTTGAAGCCATTTGGCTAAAGATAGAAATTTGAAGGTTTTTGAGAAGTTTGACCGGAAGTGGACTTTTTATATCGGGGTCGGAATTCGATTCCTGATGTTGGAGTGGGTTCGTAATGTCAAATATGACTTGTGTGCAAAATTTGAGGTCAATCGAACGTGATTTGATAGGCTTAAGCATTGAAAGTAAAAGTTGGAAAGTTCAAAGTTCATAAAGCTTGGATTGGAGGTCGATTGATGATTTTAGCGTTGTTTGATTTGATTTGAGGCCTCGAGTAGGTCCGTAATGTGTTTTGGGATTGGTTGGTATGATTGGTTAGGGTCCCGGGGGCCTCGGGTGGATTCCGAATGGCTAACGGATCAAAAATGGAATTATGAAGAATGCTGAAGGATCTGGGTGCTGATGTTTCCGCTTCTGCGGAAATGGGACCGCAGAAGCGGTTGAGGGAGCCGCAGAAGCGGATTCGTTCGAAGGGTCATGGACCGCAGATGCGGTCAAGGTTCCGCAGAAGCGGGACCTCATCTGCAGAAGAGGGTATCGCAAAAGCGGAAAAGGGGGACTGAGCCAAGGACCGCAGAAGCAGCTTTTGTCCACAAAAGCAAGCCGCTTAAGCGGGAGTAATTCCACAGAAGCGGAAATAGCTGGGGCAGAAGCATTGTTTTAAAAGTCGGATTTTTGCCATTTCTCTCACCTTTTTTCATGGCTTTGGCGATTTTTGTGAGGATTCAAGAGAGGTTCTTCATCAACAATGTTAAGGTAAGTTATTTCTACCTATTATGAGTTAAATACATTAATTATGTATGGATTTTAGTATGAAAATGGGTAGAAAATTGAGGGTTAGAGGAAGACCTAAAAAATTATTGTTCTTGGATTTCGACCACGATTTTAAGTATGGAATTAGGTGAAGATCATATAATTAACTTCCTAAGGTCATGGGTAACCTTCGTCTTCGAGAAATTTCGGAATCCGAGCACGTAGGCCCGAGGCTATTTTGGTCATTTCACTAACCGAAGGTGGGAATCTGCGTAAATTGAATTTCTAACAAGTATTTGAGCATGTTCTCATTAGTTTATCGCTAATTGGCCAATTTTGTTGCATTGTGTGTCGGTTCAAGCCTTCGAAAGAATGTAGAATGCCGGTTTTGAGTTTTCGGAGCGAGGTGAGTCTGCTTTCTAATCTTGTGAGGGGGAATTTACCCCATAGGTGAAGTGATTGGTTATGTGCTCCTATTTGTGGGGGCTACGTACGCACGAGGTGACGAGAGTTCGTACGTAGCTACTATTATGCTATTGTCCAGGTAGTTAGGACCCATCAGCATGTTATACTTGAATTAATTATGAACCTTTCGATGACTTGGATTGTTTAAATCAACCTTGATTAATAAACGAATTTAAAAAGGGATTAAACATCATTTCCTAAATCGTTAAGTAGAGAATTGGTTTTATTTGGATAATTATTCCCTGATAAAATTCTAATTGGCTATTTGAGCATGTATCTTATGTGTACCTGCGTCGCATGGATGATTCGCAAGCGAGGTAATAGATCACATTAAATTAATAAATGGATTTCTAAAAAGAATTAAGCTTCGTTTTCTCAAAGTATTAAAGAGAATTGGCCTTTCTTGGATGATTGCTCCCTGTAGACTTCTTGACTGATTGTCTGTCTGTGTGTGTTTATTTTGGAATGGGCTGAACGCCTCAACAGATTAATAGATGCATCTATAGGCGCATCGTTGACCCTCGGCAAGCGCACATTTATTTCTGTTGGATCGGGCCGTCGCCTCGGTATGATTTGTGCATGTCTGTGTTGTTGTCTTGAACTTCATTAAGTTATTATTTCCCTTTGGTGGCTTAAAAATATTTGGAATATATTTAGAGAAAAATTATGGAAATTTACCTATGAAGGAATTACGTGTTTACTTGTTTCCTCTAGCTGGATTAGAATCATGTTTATAAAATAAATCCATTGTTCAATATGCATATTGAGGATAAATAATCATTGGACTATTAGAGAATGTCAGAGTTGAACATCTCGTCTCTACCCCTTCGGGATTAGGCGGGGCACTCACTGAGTACACGTTGATTACGTACTCATACTACACTTCTATGTATTTTTATTGCATAGGTATATATACCTCTAGCAGCCTACCGGGCGTAGCAGCACGGATGCTTCTTGGACTAGATAAGCTGCATCATTCGAGGCGATCGCAACTGGGTAGTCCCTTCTAGTGTACTGTATTTACTTTCCATCCCCTGTATTCCGGACGGACATTGTATTTTATTTCTCTAATCAGTAGTTGCTCATGTACTTGTGACACCGGGTTCTGGGGATGTATTTGGATTATTTGGAAATCTTAAAAGTTGTTTAAACATTTTATTTATTTATTCAGAAGAACACACCGAGTCTTGTTTAAAACGTGTAAAAGAAATATTTTTCAAAAGTGTTAAAATGATATTTAATTAAGTATTTGAGTTGGCTGGCCTGACGGCGGTGACCAACGCCACCACGACCCTTAGTGGATTTTGGGTCGTGACAGAAATAATCATACGGACCTGCTAGAACCTTCAGATCCCGATTCTGATGTCGTTTACTTAAAATTCCAATCCTAGTTAATTCTTTCAACTTTAAGCTTCCGAAATTAGAAGTCTCTTTCCAAATCAACTCTAAACTTCCCAAAATTTAATTCCGACCATGCGTACAGGTCATAATACCTGAAATGAAGCTATTAATGGCCTCAGACTGCTGAACAACGTGCTAGAGCTTAAAACGACCTGACGGGTCTTTACATTATCTCCCACTTAAACATATGTTCGTCCTCGAACGTGCTGAGAACTACACTGAAGTAGTCTGAAATTACTATTTAACACCTCTTGCGCCTTCCCGTGCTACCACAACTCAGTGGAGCACATTAGCTCGATCAATTTTTAAGATATTTCCTTTTATTCAAGCAAATAAGCCTTAGAGTCCCATTCAAACATCCAGAATTCTATGCTAGGCTTGTTTCCAACATACGCTCATCATATCAATCACTACACGTTGTACCCAAACATGGCTGAATTCACACCTAGCATCACCTAACTCACCGGACTGCAATAACATTTTCTAATAAACTTAGTCAAAATTCCACGAATTTGATGCTCCCATTGCACCCCATGACATACACAGGTCTTACTCTAACTCTTATAATGCCACCACAACGGAAGAGATGTGCAGAAATTCATAATCGACTACCGAGTCAACCAATCATTGAGTCTATACTTCTGACAAGAAATATTACCTCATTCTGAACCAAATAATGATCTTTGCTCCTTAATATATTTCACTTAATCAGATTGCACTGATCCTAAATCCAACAATCCCGTCTTACGAACTGCTCAGGCAATAAGCCACCCCAACATGACCAAAAGTCTCATATGATGCAACAATGTGCCAATAGGCTACCAATTAGAATGCGATACAGAAAGGAGAATGAACTCTAAAAAGTAATTTTAATTACCCCGCTCGCGAATCATACATGCGACGCAGGCACACATCTAATATGAGATTCCTTCAGAAAATAGGAAACAAAACACTATAAACAGATATGGGGAACTGTATTGAACATCACACTGTTGCGGTGCGCTACCCGATCTGAGCAATCATAACCATGGCGGCGTGCCACCCGATCCAAATAACATACCCATGGCGCCGTGCCACCTGATCCACACATGGAACTCACATGAGGATATGTACATCGAGCTAAATTACTCATTACAACAAAATACTGAATATTAGTCATAAACACGCTAAATGTATAATACCTTTCCCTGGGGAGACATATAAATCTATAATCCACAAACTCTAGTACAACTAAAGTGCGATATATGATCTGATTCTCAAGAGCCATCCTGCTCATATAACCTCATCTCTATACGGAACCTCAACACATAAGAAATTCACCAAGCCGTCTCACAACTCACACGATGCAATACATCATTACATGAAATAGCTGACAACGAAATAACACCCAGACTCCCTTCTATAAGGAGCATATTGTTGAGATGGACACATCTGGCCTGATACAAAGCCCCTGTTCACATTTAAATCAATCCACTAATCTCAAGACAATTTTTGATTGCACCAACTAGGATAATAACCTTTCAAAGGTCTATAATAATTCCCCTTTTCTCATAACATATAAGAACAACCCGCATAACCGGAGCGAACCTCCACAGTCCATAACTCAATAAACAAAGGCATAAATTGTCAAATTAATGATATTACCACAATCCTCATACTTGGTTTAAGTCTTTAATCAATCAAGTGACTACATGTCACACTTATACAATCTTCCTGTGGGACACGCTCCCACAACCTTCCAAAATGAATAACGGGTCCGCACATCCAAACCACCGGCCGCACTAACACTAAAAAGCGATCAAGAATCATTAACCAGTATGCAAATCCTTTTTCACAAAACACCGATCTCAGCAATACCAACTTACCTTAAACATCGAAACTCTTTTCCTGCTCATCTGAGATTGTGACATCCTTGTCCACACCGAGCTGTTACCTTGATCTTTACTTCAAATACTATACCACTCACTGCACCTAACATGTCTATATATACGATAGAACACGCTTTTCATCATAGATTCGGAACCACTATCGGGCTAACACTTCATCATATAAAAGCTTTTCACTTAACTCACTTCAGGAGAACCATAGAAACATACATGTGAATTCTCATATAGAACATGAAAATATCTAAGTAGTGGTCTAAGACACCATAGCCCTTTCGGGGCCCACCTCTACGTATCAGGTCACAACTGTAGAATACTTTCTGAATACCACCAACTATGACGACCGACAAGCCTCGCACGCACCGTCACAATTCACTTGCATAACTCAATCACACTGAAAGAACTATTCACTACCAGTAACACACCATTCCGACTATGTCTAACCAATCCCTCTTTTTCCAATTTATCCTTAATTGTCATAGAAACAATGACAACTTCATTCAACACTTAACACACTCCATTCGCACTTATCTCAAGTGATCCTGAATCACGAGACCATGTTGTCTCAAATCCCATGAACCATTTCGTACCTCCCAATTGCTACATAGCAAGTCAATAGACATTCTGTGCGTCTTCTCATAGGCTGCTATCAAGCTTGATTCTTGACCGTACCTATAGGCTCAAAATCGTTAGGCATCACACCTCATCCTTTGAATTCACTAGGACCGTTGTTGAGAGCCACTCGCTCTGACTTGGCCCCAAATATAATAAACTCCATGAATCTTCTATCACATGAATACCCTATTGGTGAATCACCTGGCAGAATCACTTCCCTAGGAGCCCACATCTTTGCAATGCACTATCCTAAATCCTTCCCCATGTCTGAACATGAGCCAATAAGGCCAACCATAGCACCCTTTAACAATTCCTTTGCTTAAATTACCACTTATGTTCTTTTCCCGTGGCCGAAATATCCCAGAAATATACTAACGACCTGAAAACCTCATAAGTGGTTAACCATGAAATCCAATCATAGGCAGTGGGACTCTCCCACTTAGCTTGAAGTTACTATTACACAACTCACCGGGATTCCTTATCTCTTATTGATATAACCTTGCGCAATCAACCACCTAAATTTTTGGATTCTTTCTGTAAAACCCCTTATACTCTGAATCATCAACCACATTCACACGACCAATCTCTTTGCTGCATATTAGCCCATACTTCCAATTAAACCCGTAGACTTCAATCGCCAACCACTAAAATCCCAGATCATTCCAAACTCTCCTTAAGGTGCGTAATCATCCTACCACCAAGCCCATATACAACATCCGCCACTCTCCCATTTTGGGTAAACTCACTTATTTAATCAACTACTTGACCTTTGCTTCGCACACCTAGCCTTCTAGGTATTTTAGCCACCGTCTGACACTTTCCACACATCTTTCCTCATCCTTTGCTACTCAGTTGTTGCCTTAATAAAATCTATCTTCGTAGCACTTGAATCCACAAATTGCTACTAACTTTAAATTTTGCCGGAGATCATCTCTCTCGAGTTGCCAATATTATAAATGCCAATTCAACCCTGAACCACCTTGCCTCGCGACATTTAACAGCCGCTTCTTCAATACTGACCTATAATATCCCACTCCAAAGGTGAATTGTAGAAGATCATAACACCGGCGAATCTAGTACATTCAATTAGGACAACGCCATCCCCTCATAGAAGAAAGCTCCACCACTCTCGCATGTACCAAGTCTCATTACTCTACCACCCGAAATCTGCACATTCTTAGCCTGATTGCCTTTCCCCTGCTAGAATAAAATACTAAATCTCTAGATTATGTACTGAGTAAATCTCCCTTCAAGTCATTCACTTCCCTGACACGTGGCAACATCCTACCATCACATCACTACTGCGGAACAATTGTTTATAAGCATCATGGCAACTTGTGGCAAGCCTCATAGCCCTCAGAAGTACTGTTACTGGGGTGAAATAATAAATTATCCTTCCACAAGGTGACGATAGTAGCTCAGATGACTATACAGGGAGAAACATCTCGCACCATATTCTTAATATCATTACAATTCTTCTATCCTCGATGAATAGCAAGTACTTTGCATTGAATAATATTGAGTAGGAAAGAAACAAAGGCATAAGCCTCAAAGGAATCAAATCGCATGATGAGGAATCAAGAAGGAAGTATTCCTAACAGTCCTGTAGCCTCCCGAGGATAAGTACAAACGTCTCTGTACCGATCTGCTAGACTCTACTAGACTTACTCATGACTCGTGAGAACCTAGGAACCTAGTGCTCTGATACCATGTTGTCACGATCCAAAAACCATCGAGGGTCGTGGTGGCGCCAGACACCGCTGTCAGGTAAGCCAACCAAAATACTTAATTAACTTCTATTTTTTGTATTGTCTAAAATCATATTTCCTTATACATAAATAATGAATAATAAAATTTACAGAAATAACCACGAACTCTTTAACAAAACATAACATTTAATAATCCAAAAATCCTCCCAGAATCCGGTGTCACGAGTGCATGAGCAATTTCTAAGAGATAATGTAATACAAAAATCGTCTAGAATACAATATTGGACAGAAATAAATACAGAAAACTGAGAGAGACTCTGCTGGCTGCGGATCATCTCGAGAAGTATATCTCACCTAAGTCTCCGTGTCATCCGTGCTGCTACGCCCAGTAGGCCACTAGAGATGCATAGGGATGTGCAACAAAAATTCACAGAAGTGTAGTATGAGTGCGAAAACAACGTGTACCCAATGAGTATCCCGTCTAATCTCGCAGAAGTAGAGACAAGATGGCGACTTCGACACTTACTAATCATCCAATGATGATATATCCATAATATATTAAATCGTGAATTTTCTTATAAACATGATGTGATGACCCAAAGGGTCATCACCGGATTTCTCTCTTTTTCTATGCTTCCGAGGCCTTGAAAACCTCACTTTTAGTTTCCTCGATTTGCGTGCGTAGACCGTGCACATAGCCGGAGAGCTTTTATGTTGAAATATGTGAAATCTGTGAAAAATTTGAATAATTTTGATATTAATATGAATAAAGTTGACTTCGGTCAACATTTTGGTTAAACGGATCCGGTCCCGTGATTTGGCAGTTCCGAAGGTCCGTAGAAAAAAATGGGACTCGGGCATGTGCCCGGAGTCGAAATCCGAGGTCTAGAACCCGAGTAAAAGAATTTTTTTATTGAATTGTTTTTCTTAAATTATTAAGGAAAATGGAAATGATTATTGATTAAAAGACTATGGTATCGAGCTCGTGTTTTATTCTGACGCCTGGTATAGGTCTTAAATATGTGTTAAGCACTTCCTGTGAAGTTTGGTCGAAATTGGACGTCGTTTGACGTGTTTCAGACCTAATTATCTAAAGTTAGAAGTTTAAGAAGTTTGAAATGAAAATGATGATTTCGAGGCTTGATTCATTGATTTTGATGTTGTTTTGGTGATTTGATCACTCGAGTAAGTTCGTAGTATGTTGTTGAGTTAGTGTGTGTGATTGGTTAGGAGCCTCGAGGGCTCGGGAGTGAATTGGAGGTGGTTCGGGGTGTTTTTACACTTTGAATGGTAGCAGATTTTTCTTCAATTTTTGCCCAGGGAATTCTTTCTTCGCATTCGCGTACCTTCCCCTGATTCCTTCTCCGCGTTCGCGATACAGTCCTCGCGTTCGCGAAGCTTCAGGCCGCCCTTCATGGCGTTCGCGTGATGCCAAACTCGTTCGTGTAGGCCAATTTTCAGGCACCCAATATTTTCTCTTCGCGTTTTCATCCCTCGTCCGCGAACACGTTGCTTGCCAACTTCTGTTCATCCCGAACGCGACCCTACTGGCGCGAACGTGTAGGGTAATTTCACCCATCGATTTTTAAGTCAAAAAAACAGAACCATTATGGGATTTATCCCCATTTTTCATAAACCTTGTCTTCTCCACAGCACTTAGGCGTCCATTGAAGCTCTTTTTCACCAAGACTTTTTGGGTTAGTAAATCTTAACTCATTTTCTTCATTTTCTATCATCAGTTATCTGATTTCCTAGCCCTAAATCATGAAATCAAAGTAGAAATTAAGGGTTTTGGGTAGATTTAGGGTTTTGGGAATTTTAGGTGATTCAACCTCAATTTGGCATCGAATCTTGAAACAAACTATATATTTGAACTCGTAGGGTTATTGGTGACTACATTTTGGTCCGAGCCTCGTGTTTAGATCATGTGGGCCCAATGTCGAATTTTGGTATTGTTGGAAGAATGCTAGGAAATTCATATCTGGGCTATGGGATGTTGCCATTGAGTCTTTATTGATACTATTGAATTAATTATTCCTAGATATCATTGTTTTAGAGTCGGATTGTAGAGGAAAGGCGGTAATTAAGGATTGATTGCTATTATTTGGACCGAGATAAGTGTTTGATCTAACTTTGGCTTGAGGGAATAGGATTAGAGTGTTATTAATTCCTAATTGCTAAATGATCGAGTATGGTGTATAGGCATGGTGAAGAGCATCTATACACCGGTGTCTAGCATGACCGTGGGTCCTTGTTTGTACTTATTCTGATATTTTGGGACTCTTCTATGATAATTGATGAATTCTGCATAATGTGAAGAATATGAGGATTAGTTATGAATTGTGAATTATTTGGAGCATTGGCTCGGACGATAAAAATACTATCGAGTAAGAAATTAAAGAAATGGAAAGAGATATGATTAATCCCTTGCCGGGATGGTTTGAGTATGTTGATTATCTCCCTTATCGGGATGTGAAAGTTGTTATTGTTGCTCCCTTGCCGGGATTTAGCTGTTTAATTGTGTTTTCCCTTGCCGGGACATTTTTTATTATTTGCTTATTCCCTCGCCCGTTTGGTTATGATTGCTGTTTGGGTGAGGAAGAGTGATAATGCACGAAGGGTCATTCTGTGCCATGTTTTATTGTATTTGCACGAAGGGTCATTCCGTGCCATGTTTGATTATATTTGCACGAAGGGTCATTCTGTGCCATATTTTGATTGTATTTGCACGAAGGGTCATTGCGTGCCGTGTTTTGATTATATTTGCACGAAGGGTCATTCCGTGCCATGTTTTGATTATTTATGCACGAAGGGACATTCCATGCTCTGATTTGACTATATTTGCACGAAGGATCATTCCGTGCCATGAAATGAGAGTTATGTGAGAGAAAGAACGAAGGGTGATGCCATATATTTTATTTTATTGCTTTTGGTGAGAATGAGAGTAAAAGCACGAAGGTTGATACCGTGCAACTGTTGATTTTCCTGCTTTTGTTAATCATTGTTATTGCCCTGTTTTTACTTAAGTTGTTGACTTTATATCCGGATTGTACTCCCCCATAGCATGCTTCCCTCCCTTTTAACTGTTTAACTTCGGTATTCTTTTCTTTTATTGCATATATATATATTGAACTGCACATGTTGATTTGGTAGTTCTGTCTAGCCTCGTCACTTCTTCGCTGGGTTAGGCACTTACTAGCACATGGGGTTGGTTGTGCTGATGCTACACTTCTGTACTTTTTGCACAGATCACGGTACCGGAGCAGCTTTTGGACCACAGAAGTAGCATACTAAGCGGGAGCTGACTTCAGTCCAGGGACTTACAAGGTAGCCTAGCTGGTGTTCGCAGGCCGAAGTCCATTTCCATATTTTTAGTTTGTTTTCATTTTACCGAGATAGACATTATGTATTTTCTATTCAACCTTGTTTTTAGCACTATTTAGTGGTTCGTGAGATATCGAATCCAGTCTTGGGTAGAGAAATATTAACTTCCACATTTTGGGTTTCCAGTTATTTATGTTATAAAAGACTTCCACTTTTATTTAAAGGTTTATTATTATTATTAATGTTGTGTTGTTATCCAAGAATGTTTTAATGCTTGGGTTGCCTAGCTCTGACAGTAGGCGCCATCACGACTCCCGATGGTGGGAAATACGGGTCGTGACAAGTTGGTATCAGAGCTCTAAGTTGCATAGGTCTCGCTACTCATGGACAAGCTTGGTAGAGTCTGAGGGATCGGTACGGAGACGTCTGTATTTATCCTCCAGAGGCTACGGTGTTAGGAAAAGTGTCACTTTTTTTCTTTCTTGTCGTGCGATTCTGTTTCTTAATTATTGATTTTCGTTCTACTCTGTTCTTTCACAGATGGCGAGAACATGTGCTTCCTCTTCTACTGCGCAGCAGCCCGAGCCCCCAACTGCAGCGCTTGCGAGGGGCAGAGGCCGAGGCCGTGCCAAAGGCCGAGGCAGGGGTAGAGCTCAGCCCCGGGCAGCAGTCCCAGAGGTGGAGCCTCAAATTGACTATGATGAGGAGGTTCAAGCCCCAACAGCTCCGGTGGGCCCAGATCAGGTCCCAGGAGGGGTCATGGTCACCCCAGATCTTCAGGATGCTCTAGTCCGATTGGCAGGCTTTATGGAGAGTGTCACTAGAGCGGGTTTGCTGCCAGTAGCACCAGCCACTTCTCAGGCTGGAGGAGGGGTTCAGACTCCTTCTACACGTATTTTGGAGCAGGTAATTCCCCAGACTCATGTCCCAGTGGTTCAGCCAGCTGTGGCAGCTCAGCCAGGTATTGTAGCCCAGGCCGGCAATGGAGCGGGCTCTATTCTCCGGGCGGGCTCCCGACTTCAAACTTAAAAGGTACGCCTCCGTTCTCCGAGCGGGCTCCCGACTTCAACAACTTAAAAGGTACGCCTCCGTTCTCCGGGCGGGCTCCCGACTTCAAAAAATATTAAAAGGTACGCCTCTGTTCTCCGGGCGGTCGCCCTACTTCAAAAAAAAACTTAAAAGGTATGCCTCCGTTCTCCGGGCGGGCTCCCGACTTCAAAACTTAAAATGTACGCCTCCGTTCTCCGGGCGGGCTCCAGACTTCAACAAGTTAAAAGGTACGCCTCTGTTCTCCGGGCGGGCTCCCGATTTCAACAATTTAAAAGGTACTCCTCCGTTCTCTGGGCGGGCTCCCGACTTCAACAACTTAAAAGGTACGCCTCCGTTCTCCGGGCGGGCTCCCGACTTCAACAACTTAAAAGGTAGGCCTCCGTTCTCCGGGCGGGCTCCCGACTTCAACAACTTAAAAAGTATGCCTCCATTCTCCGGGCGGGCTCCCGACTTCAAAACTTGAATTATCTTCCTTTGAAACTATTTTCCCTTAAAACTTATATTGTCGAGCTTTCCTTTGGAACTTTGAATTATCTTCCTTTGAAACTGCTTTTCCTTAAAGCTTGTTGTCTTTCCTGTTCTTCTTGGTGCCTGCCTTTCCTTACGGTGGGTTTCTCCGAACAACCGCGATTTTCTGCCCCTGTTTCATTCAAAGAAAAATCTCGTCAGTTTAAAATGTGGTGGTTGGTTGGTTGGGATATTCTGGTTGGAGATGGGTTTTTTTTTCTTCGCTCCTCTCCATGCTCTGCTTCGTCCGACTGCCTTGAACTTGGTTGAGAACTTCCGACTTTCGGACTACTCCTTAGTCACTAACTTTCCAACTATTATTTCTAGTCTTCTTATCGGACCCCATATATTTCCCATGACAGCTGATTTCACTTGAAGATCTTGCCTGTTTATTGATTAACCACTTTCTCTGTCGTCCGTATTACGGAAATACCTTTTATTCCTTCAAACCCAATATCCTCTATTTGTTGCATTGCTCATGAGCCGGCACCTGACCGGCCTTTCTGCCTTAAATGAATGCCCGAGTCACGTTCATTCCTATCACTCCATGTGTATGCTGTTCTTTCTTGACTTAAACTACTGGCCTTGGCCTGGAAGTCTGTTGCTCATTTACTTGACATGGCAACTGCTTTCCATCCGAAAATCCTGCTAGTTCCTTGACTAAACACTTCTTTTATAAAACTTAACCCAGAAATACCTCTTTTCATTTGAACCCGAATATCTTTGATTTGTAGCATTGCCCCTGGACCTATATCCACCAACCTTTGTCACGACCCCAATCTTGGTCGTGATGGCGCCCAACACAATTGCTAGGCAAGCCCAACCATTCAAACACTCCCAAATCCAAATAGACAACCCGTTACTATTTAATACAGATAAATTATCAGATAATATAGTTCCAACCAGTGATAATAGACAGAAATAGTACGAAAACCATAACAGCTGTCAATGCAACTCCCAATAGATTTGGGGTCACGAGTCTAGAGCCTCTACGTACAACTGAGTAGCAAAATCTAAACAGAAGAAAGTCTAGGATGCGAAAAAACAAAGGGATAGGGGAGAAGTCGGGTCCTGCGAACGCCGGGCAGCTAGCTCGACAACTCTGGGATGAATTTGAAAGCAGCCAGTAACTCTACTGAGCCTCCGGGACACATGTATCTGCACACAAGGTGCAGGGAGTAAAGTGAGTACTCCAACTTAGTGAGTAATAAACATATATAATGACTGAGGATAAGAAATCACAAAATATTACAATGTAAAGCTATAACTTGCAATCCAACACATTTAACGGTGCAACAAAAACAAATCAATGATAGTTAAAACAAATAGATATCAATGCATGAATGCAATGCAATGCACATGACCGCTGCGGCGCGCAGCCCGATCCATTTTGGAACCCGCGCTCACTGTGGGGTTCAAACTCCAGAGGGGCTCCTATAGCCTAAGCGCAATATCAACGTAACATTGTTGCGGCATACAGCCCGATGCATACTCAGTCCAGAATATGCACGTAAGCCACTCGGGCAATATTAGAGCAATATCTCTCAGCTCACAATGTCAGAAAAATGTAGTTTAAGTTTCAAATCTTAGAAATATGGCTGAACATTTCAAAATAGTGTTTAAACTCAGGACTAAAACCATTTAACATTCCAAGTGATATGGAAACAATGATAATAATCCCTGAAGGATGCAAAATATTAGCACAAAGCCCAAATATATCCATAAAATCCAAGTAGGATGATTACGAGACAATTTCTAGTCAAGAACATAGTATGAACATCACTCGGGACAGACTAAGTCACAATCCCCAATCACAAACGACCCTGCACTCGTCATGGAGTACATGTCTCACCTCAATGTAGCGTCATAATGTGTTATTCCGAGGTTTCAAACCCTCAGGTCATCATCTACATCTATTACTCACCTAAAGCCGGCCCAAAATCTAGCTCGCTATGCCTTTTCCCCTCGAATCGACCTCCTCGCGCGTCGAATCTAATCAAAACCACAAGGAATACGTTACAATAGGCTAATGGAACATAACCCAATCGAAAAGACTCGAAGAACATCGAAAATCATGAAGTTGGCAAAACCCGAGCCCCGGGCCCACTTCTCAAAAAATTACAAAATTCATATCACCAGATTCCTCATCTCGTCCCGAGTCCATACATATCAAATTTGCCAAAATCGGAGTTCAAATGCCCTTTCAAATCCCATATTTGTATTTCAAAAACCAAGCCCTAGTTCTTCCAATTTTAACCCAAATTTTCAAGAATTAAAGGTTAATTCTTCAATAAAATGGCGTTTCTAAGTCATGAGAATCACCTCCGATCAATCCCCGTTGAAACCCTCTTCAATTACTCCCAAAAAGCTCTCAAGGTGGTTAACAATGGAGGAAAAATGAATACACTCCCGGAAGATATGTTTAAAACCCTTCTGTCTGCTACACTACTTCCTTCTATGCTATAGCGGCCCAAGCCTTGCGATTGCAATGAACAAAATTGCACAACCTCAAAAATGCACTACGCGAACGCACCATAACCCATGCGAACGCAATGGACGACTGGCCATAACTATGCGATCGCGGACCACATTATGCGATCGCAAAGGGCAACTCAGCTGGGTCCTCCCATTCTCTTATGCGATCGCGTTCATGCTAGTGCGAACGCACAGAACAAAATTTGCTGCCTCACAAGATCCTTCTATGCAATCGCGACAACAGCCTCGCGATCGCATTGACTAAATTCTCTGCAACAAAAAATGACTGAAAACCTGCAACACTTTAGGTCCAAAAATGGTCCGATTGACCACCCGAAATCACCCCGAGGCCCTCGGGACCTCAACCAAAAGCACCAACATGTCCCAGAACATCATACGAACTTATTCCAACCATCAAAACATATCAAACAATACTAAAATCATCAATTCACATCGGATTCAAGCCTAAGCTTCTTCAAAACTTCCAAAATACGCATTTGATCAAAAACCCGACCAAAACACCTCTGAATGACCTGAAATTTTGCACACATATCCATAATCACCTAGCGGAACTACTTCAACTCTCGGAATTCCATTTCGACCCTCGGATCAAAATCTCATCTATCAACCGGAATTCGCCAAAATACTAACTTCGCCAATTTAAGCCTAATTCTGCACCGGACCTCCAAAATCAATTCCGATCACACTCCTAAGTCACAAATCATCCCTCGAAGCTAAACGAATCACCGAAATTCACATCCGAGCCCTATAACTCAATAGTCAACATCCAGTTAACTTTTTCAATATAAGCCTTCCTTAAATAGACTAAATGTCTCATTTCCTACCAAAACCAAACCGATTCGACTCTAACTCACCAAATGACGATAATGAAACATGAAGAAGCAATAAATGGGGAAAACGGGGCAGTAACACATGAGACGACGGGCTGGGTCGTCACATCCTCCCCAACTTAAACAAACGCTCGTCCTCGAGCGGGTCAAGAAACATACCTGAAGCCTCAAATAGGTGAGGACATCTGCTCCGCATCTCCTGCTCGGTCTCCCAAGTAGCCTCCTCCACGGGCCGACCTCTCCACTGCACCTTCACCGAAGCTATATCCTTTAATCTCAACTTTCGAACCTGACGACCCAAAATAGCCACTGGCTCCACATAATAGGTCAAGTCATCATCCAACTGAACCGTACATGAGACAGGTCCCCAACATACTTTCAGTGCATAGAAACATGGAATACCAGATGAACCCCCGACAAGATGGGTGGCAAAGCAAGCATATAGGCCACCTCCCGAATCCTCCTAAGTATTTCAAAAGGCCCAATGAACCGTGGACTCAGCTTCCCGTTCTTCCCAAACCTCATAATGCCCTTCATAGGCGAAACCTTCAACAAGACCTTGTCGCCCACCATATAAGATACATCTTGAACCTTCCGGTCCACATAACTCTTCTGACGCGACTGAGTTGTACGAAGTCTCTCCTGGATCACTTTCACCTTCTCTAAGGCATCCTGGACTAACTCTGTCCCCAATAGCCTAGCCTCGTCGGGCTCAAACCAACCAACCGGAGACCTACACCATCTTCCATACAAGGCCTCATATGGTGCCATCTGAATACTGGATTGATAGCTGCTGTTGTAGGCAAACTCTGCAAGTGGCAAGAACTCAGCCCAAGAACCTCCAAAATCAACAACACAGGCACACAACATGTCCTCCAATATCTGAATAGTACGGTTGGACTGCCCGTCCATCTGAGGATGAAACGTTGTGCTCAACTGTAACTGGGTGCCCAAATCTCACTAAAAAGTCCTCCAAAATTGGGAAGTAAACTGAGTACCCCTATCTGAGATAATAGAAACTGGGACCCCATGCAACCGTACAATCTCCCGGATGAAAATCCCTGCCAGCCGCTCCGAAGAATAGGTAGCACACACCGAAATGAAGTGCGCGGACTTGGTCAGCCTATCCACAATCACCCAAATCGAATCAAACTTCCTTGAGGTGCGAGGGAGACCACTCACAAAATCCATAGTAATCCTTTCCCACTTCCACTCTGGGATATCCATCCGCCGAAAAACACCACCGGGCCTCTGATGCTCGTATTTGACCTGCTGACAATTGAGACACCGAGCTACATAACTCATAATATCTTCATTCTTCTCCACCAGTAGTGCTGCCTCAAATCCTGATACATCTTTGCGGCACCCGGATGAATGGAATACCGCGAGCTGCGGGCCTCCTCTAATATCAACTCCCGAAGCCCATCCACATTGGGCACGCAAATCCGGCCCTGCATCATCAACACACCATCATCATCAATAGTCACATCTCTGGCATCATCATGTTGGACCCTGTCCTTAAGGACAAGCAAATGCGGATCATCATACTGGCGCTCTCTAATGCGGTCATACAAGGAAGATCAAGAAACCATACAAGCCAACACCCGACTAGGCTCCGAAATGTCTAACCTCACCATCCGGTCGGCCAAAGCCTGAACATCAACTGCGAAGGGACTCTCCCCAACTGGAATGTACGCCAAACTACCCATACTTACCACCTTCTGGCTCCAAGCATCAGCCACTACATTGGCCTTCCCCAGATGATACAAAATGGTAATATCATAGTCATTGAGTAACTCAAGCCACCTCCGCTGCCTCAAATTAAGATCCTTCTACTTGAACAGATGTTGAAGACTACAGTGATCAGTGAATACCTCACAAGATACGCCATATAAATAGTGCCTTCAAATCTTCAAAGCATGAACAATAGCAGCTAACTCCAAGTCATGTACCAATTAGTTCTTCTCATGGGGCTTCAACTGACGAGAAGCATATGTAATAACTCTACCCTCCTGCATCAACACACATACAATCCCAACTCTCGAAGCATCACAATACACAGTGTAAGAACTTGAAGCTGATAGTAATACCAACACTGGAGTTGTGGTCAAAGCTGTCTTGAGCTTCTAAAAGCTCTCCTTGCACTCGTCCGACCATACAAATGGTGCATTATTCTGCGTTAACTTTGTAAAGGGTGAAGCAATAGATGAAAAACCCTAAAAAGCCGGTGAGAATAACCCACCAAACCGAGAAAACTCCGAATCTTAGTGGCTGAGGATGGTCTAGTCCAACTCTGCACCTCCTCTATCTTCTTCTCCCTCTGTCTCTGCAATACCACTCTCAAATGTTGTGCGTGCTCCTCCTGGCTATGCGAGTACACCAAGATGTCATCAATAAACACAATCACAAATGAATCCAGATACGGTTGAAATATACTATTCATCAAGTACATGAATGCGGCTGGGGCATTAGTCAGCCAAAAGACATAACCAGAAACTCATAGTGCCCATATCTCGTCCTGAAAGTTGTCTTCATTATATCTGAATCCCTAATCTTCAGCTGGTGATAGCCTGAACGGAGATCAATCTTGGAGAATACCTTTGACCCCTGGAGATGGTTAAACAAATCATCAATATGAGGTAGTGGATACTTGTTCTTCACTGTCACCTTGTTCAGTTGCCTATAATCAATGCACATTCTCATTGTGACATCCTTCTTCTTCAAAAATAAGACCGGTGCACCCCACGGTGTCACACTCGGGCGAATGAACCCCTTATCTAGGAGGTCCTGAAGCTGCTCTTTTAACTCCTTTAACTCTGCTGGTGCCATACGATAGGGAGGAATAGAGATAGGCTGAGTGCCCGACACCAAATCAATACCGAAGTCAATGTCCCTGTCCGGCTGCGCCCGGCATGTCTACTGGAAACACATCAGGGAAATCCCTCACAACGAGAACAGAATGAAGACTAGGAGTCACAGCTCTGACATCACTCACAAAAGCCAAATATGATAAACAACCTTTTCCAACCATCTGTTGGGCCTTTAGGAAAGAGATCACCCTACTGGGTACATAGTCAGTCATACCACGCCACTCAATCCTCGGAACACCCGGTATGGCCAATGTGACTGTCTTAGCATGACAGTCCAGAATAGCATGGCACGGATATAACTAGTCCATACCCAGGATAACATCGAAATCTACCATGCTCAGCAATAAAAAATCAACTCGGGTCTCCAGATCCCAAATAATCACCAGACAAGACTGATACACATGGTCTACAATAATAGTATCGCCCATAGGGGTAGATACATGCACGGGCAAAGCAAGACAACCACGGGTCATACCCAGATGATGGGCAAAATATGAAGACACATAAGAGTAGGTAGATCCGGGATCAAACAAAACAGAGGCATCCCTGAGGCAGACTGAGATAATACCTATGATAATAGCATCTGATGCAATAGTGTCCCTCCTGTTTGGGAGAGCATAGACTCGAGCCTGACCACTACCAGATTGGTCTCCACCCCTAAGGCAGCCACTAGCTGCCTGGCGTCCACCCCTACCTGACTGGGAGGGTGCTAAAGTAGATGGGGTAGAAGAGGAGGGCTGATCCTGCTGCTGAGGTCGAACACCACGAAGCCGAGGACACTATCTCCTCATATGTCCAAACTCACCGCACTCGAAGCAACTGCTTGGTACTGGAGAAGGGGACTAAAGGGAACCTCTCGCTGCTAAAGAACCTTGGGCTAACGAGGTAGGAGTAGAGCTCTGTGCTGGGAGGGCACTAAGTAAATACTGGCCCTGCTAAAATCCCTAAGGACCACGGCCTGAAGAAGCCCCACTGTACTCTGGACGACCTGACTGAGGAGGCCTGAAGGAACGACCTTTGCCACGCTGGAACTGGCCCTTAGACGGAGCACCATTGAAGCTACCTGAACCTCGAGACCTCTTGTCATCCCTCTCTTCATTCTCCCTACGGTGAACTGTCTCGATTTCTCAAGCCATGTCAACTACCTCCTCGAATGAGGAACCCATAACCCTCTCTCTGGTTATCAAACTACGAAGTGAATAGTTGAGGCCATCCACAAACCTTCTAATCCTCTCTCGATCTGTCGGGATCATCCAAGTAGCATGCCGAGCTAGCTACGTAAACCTCATCTCGTACTGGGTCACAGACATGTCCCCCTGAACCAACCACTAAAACTGATGTCGCAACTCCTCTCTGCGAGACTACAGGACATACATCTCTAGAAAGAGAGTAGAGAATTGTTTCCATGTAAAGGGCGCGGCACCAACAGATCTACGCCTCTCGAAATCCTCCCACCATCTAAATGCAGGCCCTGTGAACTGGAAGGTAGTAAAAGCCACTCCACTTGACTCCAAAATCCCTGCGGTGCGAAGCATATGCTGACACTTGTTTAGAAATCCCTGGGTGTCCTCGCCCTCCGCACCACTAAACGTCGGAGGTTGAAGCCTACCGAACCTCTCCAGTCAACGCTGCTCATCGTCTGGCATAGTTGGAACAACATAATTTGGAGCTGGTGCCACTGGTGCAACTGGTGCAACTGGTGCAACTGGCGTAACTGGTGCAACTGGCTGAGCTGGGGCTGCTCCCGGTGTCTGCAATCCCTGAACAACCTGCTCAGGTGTGCGAGAAGTACCACTCCCAGTCTGTGAGGTAGCTGCTGCAGTAGTGGCTGAGACTGCCGGAGCCAGGCCAGTGCAGACGGATAGTATCTGAGCAAAAGCCTCCTGGAGACCAAGAATCACAATGGGCACTACCGATGTCTGAACAGGTGCTGCTGGAGCATCTACAGCTAGAGGCTGGTTCTGAACCGGGGCAGTTAGTGGATCTGCAGGTACTGCCCTCGCTGGTCTACCTCAACCACAACCACGACCGCACCCACGGCCTCTAGATGGTGGTAATGGTGGTCGTCCGTCACATCCAGTAGCACGGGTTCACGCCATCTGCGAGAGAATAAAGTACAGAAGTTTAGTTCTCGAATCAACAAAGTAGCACGACATGAATTTCAAGAATATGAAGTGTTTCCTAAAGGTTTTGCAGCCTCTCGAGGATAAATACAGATGTCTCCATACCGATTCGTGAGACTCTACTAAACCGGCTCATGACTCGTGAGGCCTAGTAACCTAGGCTCTGATACCAACTTGTCACGACCCCAATCCCGATCGTGATGGCGCCCAACACAATTGCTAGGCAAGCCCGACCATTCAAACACTCCCAAATCCAAATACACAACATGTTACCATTTAAAAGAGTTAAATTATCAGATAATATAGTTCCAACTGGTGCTAATAGACAGAAATAGTACGGAAACCATAACCGTTGTCAATGCAACTCCCAATAGATCTGGGGTCACGATTCTAGAGCCTCTACGTACAACTGAGTAGCAAAATCTAAACAGAAGAAAGTCTAGGATGCTGAAAAACAAAGGGATAGGGGAGAATTCGGGTCCTGCGGACACCAGGCAGCTACCTCTACAACTCCAGGATGAATCTGAAAACAGCCAATAACTCTACTGAGCCTCCGCGACACCTGTATCTGCACACATGGTGTAGGGAGTAAAGTGAGTACTCCAACTCAGTGAGTAATAAACATCTAAATGACTGAAGATAAGAAATCACAAAATATTACAATGTAAAGCTATAACTGGCAATCTAGCATATTTAACGGTAAAACAACAGCAAATCAATGACAAGTAAAACAAATAGATATCAATGCATGAATGCAATGCAATGCACATGACCACTGCGGCGCGCAGCCCGATCCCTTTGGGTACCCGCGCTCACCGTGGGGGTTCAGACTCCGGAGGGGCTTCTACAGCCCAAGCGCAATATCAACACAACATCACTATGGCATGCAGCCCGATCCCTACTCAGTCCAGATTATGCAGGTAAACCACTCGGGTAATATTAGAGTAATAGCTCTCAGCTCACAATGTCAGAAAAATGTAGTTTAAGTTTCAAATCATAGAAATATGGCTGAACATTTCAAAACAGTGCTTAAACTCAGGACTAAAATCATTTAACATGCCAAGTGATATGGAAACAGTGATAATAATCCCTGAAGGATGCAAATGATCGGCACAAAGCCCAAATATATCCATAAAATCCAAGTAGGATGATTACCAGATAATTTCTAGTCAAGAACATAGTATGAACATCACTCGGGACGGACTAAGCCACAATCCCTAATCACAAACGACCCCGCACGTGTCATGGAGTACATGTCTCGCCTCAATGTAGTGTCATAATGTGTTATTCCGGGGTTTCAAACCCTCAGGTCATCATCTACATCTATTACTCACCTCAAGCTGGCCCAAAATCTAGCTCACTATGCCTTTTCCCCTCGAATCGACCTCCTCGTACGTCAAATCTGATCAAAACCACAAGGAATACATTATAATAGTCTAATGGAACATAACGCAATCGAAAAGACTCGAAAAATATAAAAAATCACGAAGTTGGCAAAACCCGAGCCCCGAGCCCACTTCTCGAAAAATTACAAAATTCACATCACCAGATTCCTCGTCTCTCCCCGAGTCCGTACGTATACAATTTTCCAAAATCAGAGTTCAAATACTCTTTCAAATCCCAAATTTTTATTTCAAAAATCAAGCCCTAGCTCTTCCAATTTTTACCCAAATTTTCAAGAATTAAAGGTTGATTCTTCAATAAAATAGTGCTTCTAAGTCACGAGACTCACCTCCAATTTATCCCCATCGAAACCCTCTTCAATTACTCCCAAAAAGCTCTCAAGGTGGTTAACAATGGAGGAAAAATGAATACACTCGCGGAAGATATGTTTAAAACCCTTCTATCCGCTACAGTACTTCCTTCTATGCGATAGCGGCCCAAGCCTTGCGATCGTAATGAACAAAATTGCACAATCTCAAAAATGCACTATGCGAAAATACCATAATCCATGCGAACACAATGGATGATTGGCCATAACTATGCGATCGCGGATCACATTATGCGATCGCATAGGGCAACTCAGCTGGGTCCTCCCATTCTCTTATGCGATCACGTTCATGCTAGTGTGAAAGAACAGAAAGAAATTTGCTGCCTCACAAACCCCTTCTATGCAATCGCGACGACACCCCCGCGATCGCATTGACTAAATTCTCTGCAACAAAAAATGACTGAAAACCTGCAACACTTTAGGTCCAAAAATGGTCCGATTGACCACCCGAAGTCACCCCAAGGCCCCCGGGACCTCAACCGAAAGCACCAACATGTCCCAAAACATCATACAAACTTATTCCAACCATCAAAACACATCAAACAATACTAAAAATCATTAATTCACATAGGATTCAAGCCTAAGTTTCTTCAAAACTTCAGAAATACGCATTTGATCAAAAACCCGACCAAAACACCTCCGAATGATCTAAAATTTTGCACACATATCAAAAATCACCTAACGGAACTACTGCAACTCTCAAAATTCCATTCCGACCCTCGGATCAAAATCTCACCTATCAACCGGAATTCGCCAAAATACTAACTTCGCCAATTCAAGCCTAATTCTACACCGGACCTCCAAAATACATTCCGATCGCACTCCTAAGTCACAAATCCTCCCATGAAGCTAACCGACTCACCAAAATTCACATCCGAGCCCTCTAACTCAATAGTAAATATCCGGTTGACTTTTCCAATATAAGCCTTCCTTAAATAGACTAAATGTCTCCTTTCCTACCAAAACCAAACTGATTCGACTCTAACTCACCAAATGTCGATAATGAAACATGAAGAAGAAATAAATGGGGAAAATGGGGGAGTAACACATGAGACGACGGGCCGGGTCATCACACACTTTGTGTTTCATCTGATCACCAAAGCACTTTGATTATTACCAACTTCAGTGCGTATGTCGCTGTTTCCTGATTTAAACCACTGGCTTTGGCCTAGAGGTCTATAACCTTTGATTTCTGCTTGGAATATCTTTCTTGTCACTGGTCCATCCTTTTTGTCAATCTCATCACAAAATATACCTTTGATCCATTCACCCAACATCCTCCATATGTCTCATTCCAACCACTCCATGAACGGATATGGACCAAACCTTTGTATTTTTAAGGGATCTCAAAGCATGTTGGTTATTACCAGCTCAGTGCCTGACTTATACCACCTTGATGTACTAGCCAGATCTCCTCTTGTATAATTGGAAAATTGATGGCACATTTTGGAGTCATTTCTCACTTGCTCTGACCAGACAGACTCAAGAAGAAGGAGTGAACGAAAAAGAAGGAATAGAATAAAGGACGAAGGAAAAGGATGATTCCTAACAAAAGAACTACTACAAAGTAGAAACCTATCGGAAGTGGTTGGTTCACCAACTCTAATGAACATGACATGCACTTAGGGTCTATTCTGTTAAGTAATTCCGATGTTCAACCCTTGTCGTACCCCTTTTTCGTGAAACGGGACTTCCATGCTTCGCCTATTCAATCTCATTCACAATCCTGATTTTGACTTGTAGTGCCTAAAAGGTTTTCACTATCAAGTCTCTCTCTTTTTGGTCTTTCTCTCTCCTTACAGTCGCCTCAAGGTGCCCGTGAAGGTTTTCACCAATGAGACTCTCTCATTTTTTTTTTTATTCTTTTCATCTTTCGTCGCCTTATGGTGCCTGTGAGGGTCTTCACCAATAAGACTCTCTCACCTTTATTTTCTTGTTTGGACTGGAGTGTTGCCCCTGGTATGAATCGTCTTTTACTTGCTCATCTTGGCATCTTTTGAAGACTTATCAGAAGGTCTTTCTTTGGACCGTAACGTGGGCTTTTGGATAGGGTTAGAAACAAAGGGTATTAAAGGCTTAAAATAAATAAACATGGGTTCAAAATTACAACCTTCAGAGCCAAATTTCTTTACAACAATCACAACTTCTTCCCCAGTTTCTTGCTTGGGGAATTTCTTATTTTTGTTCCACTATGACCGAGCCGTGAAGCTGCCTACAAATCCTTAAGAGGAATCAAGTAAAATGTAGTTCACCCAATTCCTTGTTGTTATAGTCATTCTTTTCACTTATTACTATTTTTTCTTTTTCTTTTTCTTATCTTTTCTTTCCTTCTTTTCTCTTTTGTTGTTTTGTTGTTTTTTTTTCTCTTTTTTTTCTTATATTTCTTTTTCCTTATCTTTCATGCTTGTGTCTCTAATCTTTGCTACTGATTCCTAAAAAAGGGTATGAAAGAAAGCAAATAAGGCTCAAAGGGGTAATGAAGGATAAAGTGTTTAGATAGCAGAAAAAAATGCCTTCGTGATTCCAATCTTCAAAACATGCCAAACAAAAAGAACGCGATTAAACAAACATTTGTAACGTCTTCTGATCGTGCTAGACTTGATAGCTATATTCACACATTTGCTTTCTTCATCTGTTAAAAACACCATTGGGCAACACTCTCATTACCACGAACGACCCCAGTCAATTTGGCCAAACTTTTTCTTTAATTTCCAACTGACGCGGCATGAAACATAAGGTTTCTTTATGTTCTATAAGCCCCAATTTTATGTGGTTCGGGCTTCAAATGATCTCAGTCTGTTCTTATTTCCTTCAAGTGTCCCGATCATATCCTAATTGCTTCGTGATTAACCTTTAAGATTAGGCCTTGAACTATGTGTGCATGCCATGTCACTAGAGTCGATAGGAAAAGACCTTTAAAGAGGGGAGAACAAAAAGAAAATGGCTAGAAATAACATAAAATAGGACATTGCATTAGACGATGGAACAGTTCGAACAACCAAGACAAGCAAACTAAACTAGGGTTACAACCCTTAGACAAACCTAGACGACACTAAATGATATACTACGATGAAAAGCACTGGACAAAATAAAAAGATAGAAAGGCTTGATATAAGACAATATCCAGATTACAACCCTAAAAAAAACGGACAACAGAAATGACAACAAAATAATTCACCAAAAACTCCTCTCCGGTTGACCAAGAAATGGAGCATCTTTCCAATCACCAAACTCAATATCTTAACCACTGACTTTTGCATCAATAGTTCAAAGACTATTACCCACTTCAATATCATCAGCTTTAGTCAATATGCCTCAAGAGGATTCGCCTGCTTTCTGTTACTGTCATTGATCACAATTACCCCTTCGTGAATCATTCTTGCAATTTCTTTCTTCAAAGAATGACAATTCTCAATGATATGCCCTTGGACATTAGAGTGGTACATGCATCGTATAGCAGGATCAAAGTCTTTTGCATGTGAGTCTAGAGTATATCCGAGAAGCGGCTCAATCAGGCCAGAACACTTTAGCTTTTCAAACAAACTTGCATAAGATTCCCCAAAAGCATTCTCTTTTTTTAGTAGTCTTTTTATTTTATACTCTGGCCTCGATTGGAATCTTTTGCGGATAATTGGTTGATACGCCTGATGGGATATTTGTGGCAACGGTGCAGACCATCGCGGGTCTTGGGGATATAGAGCATATGGTGGTGCAACATAGACAGGATATCTGAGAAGTGATGTACGATTAAGGGGGTTTTGTGGAGAGAAATAGTGGTCGGGAGAATTAAAAGGATATCCACGGGGTCGATATGAAGGCTGAGGGCATTTATCAAGGAAGAACACTGGACTTTGTCATTGGTGAGGATCCTCAACATCTTTTCTTTCCATGGGAAGATTGTCCCGAGAAACTTGTTCACTCCATCTGAGCCAGAACATCCTAAAATTTTCTTTAAGTTTCTTTTCTATCTGAGATACGGAGGTGTGATCCGGGAAAATGTCTGTATTATTCTAAAAGTGTCGCACAAAATCCTAAGCCATGTCATCCCATGTATGCCACTTGCCGACATCTTGACGATTATACCATTCCAAAGCTGCCCCAGTCAAGCTTTTGCTGAAGTATGCCATTAGCAAATCGTCTTTCTCGCCAACATTCCTCATTTCCTTGCAGTATTCCCTCAGATGGACTACTGGATCCTCGTATTCCTTATTCAAGCTGAACTTTGGTACTTTAAACCTTACGAGCAGGCGGACGTCAGGGAGTGTACAACTCTTGGTAAGACATGCTGCCTTGGTCTCCTGTCCCTTGCACGTTCTTTAAGGATTGTTCTATGTTCTTCAGCCTCCCAGAACTTGGAGGAAGAGTGATGGAGATACTGGGGTGATTGGGAGATTCCAAATTTTAGGTAAGGACAACATCTAAGAAACCAGGTGGCGGCGGTGGTGGTGCCTTTCCAACCATCCAAACCTAATACATATTTATTATGTGTTGTCTTTACATTCTCTCCTCATCCACCAAACTTGTGTCCTGTTCAACCAGCTGCTCTTGGGCATCGGTATAAACCAACTCCGTTCTGTTGTTCTCTGCCATTACTTATTGCCTTTGTATCGTAGAGAAGAGTTACCACAAACTAACCACCGTTCTGGTTATTAAAAATGAACAAAATGGGAGCATCTTGTTAGCGTTAGGCTTTTTTAACAGATAGGCAGACGCACATTAAGGATGCAATGCACCTAAGAAATTAACCATTTCTATCATGCATTTGCTTCAGTTGTGTGCGACATTCTGACTTCTCATAATTGTGCCCCTTTTTAACGTCTCTCAAACTTCGTTTATTTTGGTTTTTTTCATTTTCCCTTTATTTTCTTTTTCTTCTTTTTGGTGGTGGTCGAATCTTATGTGGATTGTGTAATCAGACCGTCCGTAGTTCTGGCTATTAAGTGCCAAATGACTAATAAAAAAAATTAGAATTTTCTTTCAAATTTTCCATAAAAGAAAAATGTGTTTATTACGACACATTTATTACAATATCAATGGACTCCAAAATACTCTAACATCAAAATGGCAATACAGCCTAAAAATAGAATAACAGACTCTGACTGACAAATACTTTTTTTTATATATAAAAAAATCATCACAATTTTCTCAAAAATTTCATAAAAATATCCGGTCTTATCAATACGGCATTTCAGCACTTCGAAGAAGATTTAAAGGTTGTGTTTGCTAACCAGCCAAAAATTTTGAAAAATGACCAAAGGCAGATGTTCTTGCAAAAAAGGCCTTCCAACGTCCTTTTCGGGAACATTCAGCTATTTTTGACAACAACGGCATCACCTAACTTATTTAGAACAACATCAAAAAGTTTTGTTATTTTTAGGCTATATTTGCAAAAAAGGGAAGTTGGACCTGATGGGGGTTGTCTACGTATCTCACATCCGGCGAGAATCAAACTGACGTAGTTCGGGCGGACTTGACAAAAATAAGATCAACTATTTTCAAAAAGGAAAGCAGAAAATTTTGGCGGATCTTTGCTACCCTTTTCAAATCCAAATTTTTCCTTAAAAGAATAATTATTCATTTTTGTTCTTTTTCTCTTTTTTTTCTTTTAATTCTCCTCTCATTACTAAAAAAACCGGTCAACATGCAATCCTGAAGCAAATGAATGCACAAGTAGCAAGTAAGATGCATCAAGATGGTCTTTTCCATTTTGGTGCACATGTCCTAGACAAACTCAACCCCTGTGTTGAGTCTCCAAAGTTGAATGCACATGATGCAAATAAAGCAAACCTACTAGGGATATCCAGCATGAGGTTTGTTCATCTAGGTTCAAATCCTATTGGAGAAAGTATCTAGACTGGC
>MU747080.1:109533-131135 GCA_026770625.1 Nicotiana glauca | reverse complement strand
GAAGCAGGGTTAGTTCGGGGAATGTCATTTGGTTCATTGTAATAATCCTAAGGGGGTAGGGGTAGATTTGGGAATATTATTTGGTTTAATGGTAAATACTTAAGGGGTTAAGGGTATTTCAGGCATAATAAAAGGGTATTGCAGTAAATGCCAATTAGAGGTAGGGGTAGAAGGGTAAAAGACAAGGAAAAGAACATTCTAGATTGGGGAAAAGAGGTAATACTGCATTAATAAAGGGGAAAAGGGTCGATTAAATAAAATAATAGGGGTCTAATTGCAATAAAAGAAAGGACTAAGGGACAATTTTAGAATTTGAAATTCCCTCTCTTTTCAAATCTATAAATAGGCTTCATGAGACTTCATTTAACAAGTTTAGAAGTTTGGAAGCCTGGCCAATCTGAAATCATACTAAAAATCATCTCTTCATATTCATCTTAGAGATTTCTAATTTCGAAACTCAAAAATACAAAAAATATCAGAAATAGCTCGAGAATCCTACTGTCTCATTAGTTCAACATTCAATCTGTAATTTGATTGGTACTGATTGTCGAGTTTTTGTGTGGGAGTTACATTTTGTTAATCAAGTGACGGGTTATATACTGGTTTGCTGTTGTTGATCTGATATTGCTGTGGTTCAACTGGTGTTGATTGAGGCTAATTGATTGCTGTTGTTATCACTGTGCTGATCCTGTTTCTGTTACTAGATCTCATTGATTTCCTTTTACTTCCAGGTACACTTCTATCATTGATGTAAATTCTGAAATTGAAGAAGACGAAGTGAAAGTTTACATGTCATTTCATATTTTACTGTTGATTCATTGAACTTGATCCTTTGTATTCGTTAGGATTAGTTTAATATGTAATAAATTGGACTGGACTGTTGAACTTTAATTTGATATTGGCTTTAGTTTTAGATAGTTTCGTACTATAGTTGAGGTTATATGACATTATTTTAAAAATATAAAGTAGAATGGATTTAAGCTCCTGAAACTAGTTCTGTTAGGTATTATTACCTGTATACTGAAATTAAAAAAAAAATCAGAATTATTTCTGTAATGCGTGTTCAACATCTGATAATACATATAGATTCAAATCATAATTGTTCCATGTTTAGTGAATATAACAGATTCCGTAGATTAAAACATCACTATAATGTGTCAATTTGATATCACCTTTGAAGTAATGTCATAAATCAAAAATAGTTCAACTATGATAGCAATAAGTTTTAGTTCAAAGTGATTAATGTTAGAAATAACTTCAAATACTTAGTAAAAATGGTACTCGTGATAGAATTATAGCTTGTTTCGATCTTTTGAATTTTCATTACATTAGATCCAATTCTGTACATAAATTTGAAATAAAGGAAAATTTCCTGTAGTTACGTGCATAATTGCGTTTGAGTTTAATCTGAAAAATGAAGTAAATAACACAAAAACATCCTCTGTTGCGAGTTCAATTTGAGAAAGGTCCAAATGCAAGGCCCAAATTCAGTAAATGTTATACATGGACCTGCATCATTTAATAAGAAAATATACTGGTTTGGGCCATTAGTAGAACATTTACATGAATGGCCTGGTCGAATGGTATTGAAGACTGTTCTGGACCACAGTTTTGTGGACTGTCCTGAACCGAAATTTGGATTGGGAACTTGTTATATGGGCTGTAATTAAGCCCAATAAGAAATAAGCCTGGACTCTTATGAGTTTGTGGCCCAAAAATGCCAAATTAATAGGTAATGATAAACAATTAAGATTTTTCCTTTGATATTAGAGACAAAACACATAGAAAATATAGTATACTTTAGATATGGCCTTAATAAAATGAGATGAGCCTCGCCGCATTAAATACACAATTGCGGGGCCCTCAAATAAATTGTTATAAAAATCTTAGATTTGGAAGGACCGTTTAGCAAATTTCACGGTCTTTCCCAAAGTTAATAAGACGTAGATGTTTTAGGCACGATTTGTAATAATATTACCTTCTTAATACGGGTGCACATTTATGTGACCCAAATCCAAATCTCAACGAAGTCGAAATGTGTTGAAAGCCACGGGCGTACTGGTACGACGTGGTCAAAAATACAATTTTCATGACGTTGTAATTCTTTGTACAATTAAATAATAAAGCGGAATATTAAAGTATAAAAATCAGATAAAGACAAATACAATAGTTGAGCGACCGTGCTAGAACCACGGAATTCGGGAGTGCCTAACACCTTCTCCCGGATTAACAGAATTCCTTATCCGGATTTCTAGTTTGCAGACTGTAACAAAGTCAAACTTTCCTCGGTTCGGGATTCATCCGGTGACTTGGGACACCATTAATCTCCCAAGTGGCGACTCTAAAACTAAATAAATAAATCCCGTTCCGACTGTCCTTAAATTAAAAAAACTCCTTTCTTTTATTATATCCCTTCCCGGGGTGTAATAAATAGGTTCTTACAAATGGGGTAAGAAAAAGGAGGTGTGACAATAATGAATGAACACGGGTCTAGAATCTCAAACTCATAAGTGCACATGCTTACTAGATGCAGGATCCGTGTAAGTCATTATACGCAAAAGCCGAAACTTAGCACCTGGACAAACATCAAAATTAAAACCTTACTGATGTTCAGTAGAGATCAGTGATCCACACTATTAAATCAAAAGTAAAACTGAATGTGCTAAAAATCATAGTTCATTTATCATTACAAGCTCAGATTTACTCTTACTCACACGCATAGATTCAGAATATCCCATTCTCATATATGGATTCAAAATACGCAAATAATGAAGGGAAAATCATGAGTGACATTTATATCTAGGAATCTACTATAGGGCATTGAAAACAGTAGGAGAACCAGAAAACTAAGTAAATGCAACTTGTATTCTATCAAATTTCCATTGAACCACATAGCTAGCATTCACTTGTTGCTCATGAACAGAGGAATACCTAGGAAGCAAAAAATGACAAAAATGAGAGGTCAGCAGTAAGCAGTAGAAATCAGCACCAGCACAGCCAAAGGAACAGTAAACCAGGACCAAGCAACTTCAACCCAAAATTTCTCAACAGACTTGAATTCAATTTGTCAACCCAGATTCGACTTAAAACCCAAATTCAAATCATTTTCAAATTCCACAATGAAGAACTATTATTTTCAGATGTTTGAAAAGAAACTGAAAAATCACTGGAATTCAATGAAACAGTAGACTGCAACCTTTTGGTATTTTTCCTAAAATTCTTATCTCTAAAATCTCTCTATTGAGCTTCAAGTAACAATGCCTTTATAGGTAAGTTATTAGGGCAACAAATATAGGCTAGGTTTTGCCCTTGAGCCCTTTCTCAATTTTTAATTTTGCTTTTTAGTCCCTAAATTTCAGACTTTCTTGCCAAGCAAGTCTGTTTTTCAGCTTATAGGAAGCTTCTTCAGGTGGTTACTCATATATTCCCTATGTACATTAACAAAAATAACCCTTATTTACCCTATTTTTTCCCCTGGACCAAACGGGTATGGGTTATGAATCCAAACGGGCTCAATGGTTCATTAAACATGGGCTCAGGTTCAAGCGAAACCAAACTCTCTTGGAATGGGGCCTAGACTGACCTCAGAGCCCAAGTAACAAGGCTGACCCAAAACCAAATCAAAGCATGTGAAAGGGAACTACTTAAATAACTTCTGAAAACCAAACCTACACTAAATGATCGATTACTAAACACAAGCAGGCAGGAAACTAACTAATTTATTAAAATAAAATAAACCTAGCTAAATTATGAGACTAAAATGCTAAATCGAAGTTAGAAGTTCAACTATTAATAAAACAAAAACGGACCAAAATCAAAGAAAAGCTTCAAAGGTGTGAATGAACAGAAATCTATTTAGGGTCAGGCAATTAGTCAATTTTTTAGCCAGATCAGTAAAGAAAATTAACTAAAGAAAGGGGAAGGAGAAGAACAATAAAATAGTAAAAGAAAGAAGAACAAAGGGGTGAAGGGAACTTACCAAATCCGAACCCAAAACTTGCTGGAGACAAATGACTTAACAAAACTAATGTTAGTCATTTGTTCTTTTCCAAGAACAGCTGAACGACATCAGTTTTTGTTGAGCCAAAACTTCAAAATTCGAAAGAAATAGCACCCTATGATCATGCACACCACCGGGTTTAGTGAAAAATGATTTTGGACTTTTAGGGTTCGAACTAGGATGCAAGATTCGAGAAGTTCTGGACATATTCGAGGGCAAGGGGTTATGGATTAGGTATGAGGGGGTTGAAAGGATTCTGGGATGTTAAATTGGGGTGACTTAGAGGTGGCGCCTCCACCGGATAAACTGTGTTGACGCTAGGGTTTCCATCTTCAACTGGATATTTGAGGAGTTCCAAAAGGATTTTAGTTGAATGGATTAGGGATTTAGGATTAAGAGGTGGAGGAGATTCAGGGGTGTGATTTTGGGGTTGATTTGTGGTAGTTTGGGGCTGAGCCGCCATGAGAAAGGGATGAGGGATTTTGGGCGGCTAGGTTAGGGTTTTGGGGGATCTCTGAAGGGTGTGAGGGAGATGAGAGATGGGGGGTATGGGGTAAGTGTTTGGACAGTTAAATACCAAACGATCCCCATTTCTCAGCCATCATATCTCCAAACCTCGACGGCTGGGATTGAGTCTAAACCTAAACGGGGCTTTTTGGTTGGGGTATGGGAGACAGACCGGGTCAAGGGGAAACTGGGCCGGATATTAGGGCAATTTGGATGGGTTTCATGGAGGGGGAATCCTTGGGCCTGGGGAAAATTAACAAGATAGCCCAAAACTTCACTTTCTACCCTTTTTGTTTTCCTTTTTAATCAGTTTTGCTAAATTCTTTTTGTTTTTTTTTTGTTTTTTTCTATTTTTTTAATTAAATTAATTCCTAAATTAATTCCTAGAAACTAAATAACTCCTAATTCAAACTACCCAAAATTCAAAATTAAAACTAAAAAATGTAAAATAAACTATTTTTTGTGATTTTCCTTTTTTAATTACTAATTAATTCCTAAAATGCAAAGTTAAATCCTAAATGCACATTCAATACATTTTTTATATTTTTTATTAATTAAACAAAATTAACATACACAAATAAATACAAACACTCGACAGAAAATGCCACAAAGATTCACAAAGTTGCAAATAATGGAAAAACTATTTTGTTTTGAATTTGTGGGAGTAATTCATATAGGGCAAAAATCACGTGCTCACAGCTGCCCCTCTTTGCTCGAAAATACGAAGAGTTTTTGTGTAAAGATAAAGTGAGCGGATACGAGCGATTTTTGCTCGTTTGAATACTCCATTGGAAGCATTTTTGGAAGATTTGACCGCACTCTGCTTCTGAGGTTGCCTACATATCCTTGGCTATAAAGGAATCAGGTTAGTGTAGTTCAAAAATGTTTGGTAGCAGGGACTACCATGAAGCTGTGATTTCACTGTTGCTGCTACTGCCTACTGAACCCCTTATTACACCATGACAAAGTAAGAAGAATCTAGACTAAACTATGATCTATGAATTACAAAATCATATCTATATCTTCAAACTTGATCCTGCAGCTCTTGTTGCCATGATGACTTGTATTCTCCCGGTAAAATTCCTTTGTTGTCGACTTGAATTATAATATGAGATGTTTTCCCTTTCTTCAGGTGAATGCCTGACTGCCAAAAACTTGAACTACATTCTGAGATGCTTTCTTTTTCTCCAGATGGATTCCTGACTGCTGAACTTGAACTGTATTTTGAGATGCTGCCCCTTTCTTCAGGTGGACGCCTGACTGCTGAACTTGAAATGTATTCCCGTGCTTTCCAGGTATTGCTGAACTTGAATGTATTCCCGTGCTCTCCAGGTGGGCGCTTGACTGCTGAACTTGAATGTATTCCCATGCTCTCCAGGTGGGCGCCTGACTGCTGAACTTGAATGTATTCCTGGGCTCTCCAGGTGGGCGCCTGACTGCTAAACTTGAAATGTATTCTCGTGCTCTCCAGGTGGGCGCTTGACTACTAAACTTGAATGTATTCCCGTGCTCTCCAGGTGGGCTCTTGACTGCTGAACTTGAATGTATTCTCATGCTCTCTAGGTGTGCGCCTGATTGCTGAACTTGAAATGTATTCCCGTGCTCTCCAGGTGGGCTCCTGACTGCTCACTTGAATTGTATTCCCGTTCTCTCCAGGTGGGCTCTTGACTGCTGACTTGAATTGTATTCCCGTGCTCTCCAGGTGGGCGCCTGATTGCTAACTTGAATGGATTCCCATGCTCTCCAGGTGGGCGCCTGATTGCTGAACTTGAAATGTATTCTCGTGCCCTCCAGGAGGGCTCCTGACTGCTGACTTGAATTGTATTCTCGTGCTCTCCAGGTGGGCGCCCGACTGCTAACTTGAATGTATTCCCGTGCTCTACAGATAGGCGCCTGATTGCTGAACTTGAAATGTATTCTCGTGCTCTCTAGGTGGGCGCTTGACTGCTGAACTTGAATGTATTCCCATGCTTTCCAAGTAGGCACCTAACTACTGAACTTGAATGTATTCTCGTGCTCTCCAGGTGGGCGCCTGACCGCTGAACTTGAAATGTATTCTCGTGCTCTCCAGGTGGGCGTCTGACTTCTGAACTTTAAATCGCTTCTCCCTGTTATCCAAGTGGGTACCTGATTTCAACGAAAATAGATAAAACAAAGAAAATTTTCTGCCCCAATTTGGTAGCTGGGCACATCTGTGAGTGTTAAACTGAATCATATTACCAAATATTACTAAGAATTTGAAAGCTAGATCCTGTTATCCAGGAGGGTCCTGACAACTCCTAGTTAAATGATAGTTTTAAATCTAAATTATATCTCCTAAAGGTATTACTTTCGCTACATCTTGTTATCTAAGCCAATCTTAAAACTACACCCCATTATCTATGAGGGTCCTGACAATTTTAAATCTAAGTTATATCTTCTGAAGGTATTACTTCCACCACATCTTGTTATCTAAGAAAGTATTAAAGGTACATCCTATTATCCAGGAGGGTTCTGAAAATCAAAATTCAAAGACTATCCTAAGAGTGACAATTTACGGCTGAATTATTCTATCCTACAATAGCAGTTATGCTAAGTCTTGTTATCTAAAGGAGATCTTAAAGCTAGGTCCCATTGTTCAGGAGGTTCCTGAAAACTTCTAATTGAATCATATCTTAAACATGCAAACTTTGAAGCCAACTTATATTCCTTTAGGGTACATTTATGCTAGATTATGCTACTCATGATTGTTTTGAATTTTAAACTAGGTTCCATTTTCCCGGAGGGTCCTGAAAGTTTACGGTCATACCTGTCTGGTGCTTGCCTTTCTTACGGTGGGTTTTTCCGAAACAAATGAGATTTTCTACCCCTATTTCAAATCAAAGAAAAATCTTGTCAGTTTAAAATGTGGTAGTTGGTTTATGGCCTTGAACTTTGAAGGCGATTGCTCCTTCACTTCCCATGATAACTGATTTCCACTCAAAGACCTTGCCTGTTTATTGACTACCCACTGTCATCCGTATCACTGAAAATACCTGTTCTCCGTTCAGACCCAATATCCTCTATTTGTTGCATTGCCCATGAACTGGCATCTACCCAACCTTTGTGTCTTACATGAATACCAAAGCACGTTCATTGCCCCCACTCCGTGTGTATGTGGTTCTTTCTTGACTTGAACCACTGGCCTTGGCCTTGAAGTCTATTGCTCCTTCATTTGCCATGATGACTGATTTCCATTTGAAGACCTTGCTTGTTCATTGACTAACCACTTCCTTTGTCACCCTTAACACAGAAAATACCTCTTCTCCGTTCAAACCCAATACCTTCTATCTGTTGCATTGCTCATGAACTGACATTTACCAACCTTTGTGTCTCGTATGAAACCAAAAGCACGACACTTGTCACCCCCTCGTTGCGTATGCTGTTCTTTCTTGACTTAACCATTGGTCCTATCCTTGAGGTCTGTTGCTCCATCTCTAGCCATGACAACCTCGATTTCTTCTTGGAAGATATTGCTTGTCACTGGTTTACCACCCTTTTGTCAATCTTATCATAGGAAATACCTTTGATCTGTTCACCCTAACCCTTCATCTGTTGCATTGTTCATGAATTGACATATACCAAACCTTTGTATTTCTCAAGGATCCCAAAGCATGTTGATTGTTACCAACGGAGTGTGCTTGCTGTTCTTCCTGACTTATGATGTTTTGATGTGCTAACCAGATCCTGTTTTGTGCAATTGGAAAGCTGGTGGCAAATTTTGAAGTCATTTCTCACTTGTTCTGACCAAACAGACTTAGGAAGAGGAAGTAAACAAGACAAAAGGAACAAAGTAGAGGACAATAGAAAGAGATGATTCCTAAAAAGAAAGTTACAAAGTAGAAACCTATCATATGTGGATACCAACTCTAATGACCATGACATGCACATGTGGATATTCTGTAAAGCAAGTCTGATGTTTAGCTCTTGCCGTACCTTTTTGCCATGAAACTGGGCTTCAATGCTCCGCTTATCCAATCTGATTCACAATCCTTATTCGACTTGTAGTGCCCGAAGGGTTTTCACCATCAAGCCTCTCTCATTTTGGTCTTTCTCTCAACCTATCGTCGTCTTATGGTTCCCGTGAAGGTTTTCACCAATAAGACTCACTCATTCTTGGTTTTCCTCAGCTTCTATATCTTTGCGGTGCCCGTGAGGGTTTTCACCAATCAGACTCTCTCATTTTCATTTCTTTGTTCAGAATGGAGTGTTGCCCCTGATATGACTCACCTCTACTTGCTCGACTTGACATCTCTCGAAGACTGATCAGAAGGTCTTTCTTTGGACTGTAACGTGGGATTTTTGGATAGGGTTAGAAAGAAAGGTATCAAAAGGCTCAAAACAATTCAAATGGGTTCAAAATTACAATTTTCGGAATCAAATCTCTTGCACAACTACAAATTCTGCCCCAGTTTCTTTTCTTGGGGGCTTTTGGATCTACTTTGATGAGACCGAACCGTGAGGCTGCCTACGGGTCCTTAAAAGGAATCAGGTCGAATGTAGTTCATGTCATAGGAATTACTTTGTTGTTGTGATTTTTCTTTCCTTTTCTTCCTCTTTCTCTTCTTTTCTTTTCTTTCTTCTTTTCTCTTTTGTTGTTATCTTGTTTTTTTTCTTTTTCTTTTTCTTCTCTTTTTCTTCTTTTTTGTTTTTTTCTTCTTTTTCTCTCTTTTTCATTCTTTTTCTTTTCTCTTTTTCCTTTACTTATCTTTTACGCTTGTGTTTCTGATATTTGCTACTGATTCCGAAAGAGGGGTATGAAAGAAAATAGATTAGACTCAAAGGGGTAGCGAAGGATAAAGTTTTTAGATATCAGAACAAAATGTCTTCGTCATTCTAATCTCCAAAACATGCCAAGTGCAAACTACACAATTAAACAAACCAAGGAAGACAGTTGTAATATCTTTTGATTGTACTAGACTTGATAACCATATCCACGCATTCGCGTTCTACATCTATTAAATACAAAGCACCACTGGACAATATTCTCACTCTCATTACTGCGAACGAGCCCTGCCAATTTGCACAAACTTGCCTTTAACTTCAACCCGATATGACATGATGCATTTCAATAGGGTTTCTTTATGTTCCTTCTTCCCTAGTTTCACACAATTCGGGCTTGAAGTGATCTCAAAATGCCTTCACTTATTTCCCTCAAATGTCCCTATCCTCTTCAAAAATTGTTTCATTGCTTCCTGACTAAATTGACTTTTAAAGATTAGGCTGAGAATTATACGTGCATGTCATGTCACTAGAACCAGCATGAAAAGAACTGTAAAAGGAGAAACAAACTAAAAAAATGACCAGAAATAACAAAAAACAGAGAATTGCATTAAACAGACGGTGAAAGGGTTTAAACAGCAAAACAAGCAAAATAACCTGGGGTACAACCCTAAAACAAACCTAGGTAACACTAAATGAGATACTACGACTAAAGGAACAAGACAAAATAAAAGGATAGAAGGGTTTGATCACAAGACAATATTCGGATTACAACCCTGGAATAACCCGGACAACAGAAATGGCAACAAAATAAACCACCAAAACTCCTCCCTGGATAACCAAGAAAAGAGCATCTTTCCACTCCTCAAACTCAACATCTTAGCCGCTGACTTCTGCATCAACAATACTAGGAACTTCACAAGTCTTCATCACATTGTTCTTAACAAATTGCGTTTGGGTTCCTTTCGCCGGCTCATTCTTAAGATCAACCTCTGATAGCACTGAAAGTTTTGCAGCATGTGGACCTCCGAGGATCTCAGAAGAATTCTCATGTTCCTTTTCAAAACAAATCATACCCAACACATGCGTCTCATCACGAACAGGCAATGAATTTTGTCTAGTGTCTGCTGTATCTGGATTTTGCACGACAATGTCACCTGCATCAATAAGCTTCTGAATTGCATTTTTCAGGTGCCAACACTTTTCTGTACTGTGGCCCGGCGCATCGGATCAATGAGAACACCTTTGAGAAAAATCAAACTTCTTTAGAAAAGGGTTTGGCATTTTTATTTGAATCGGCTTCAACATGTCCAATTTCCTTAGCCTCTGGAACAGACTGGCATATGACTCACCTAATGGAGTGAAGGTTTTCTTCTTTTGCAACCTCTCACTCTTAAATGCTTGATTGGGCTGGAAACCGGATCCAAGAGGGTTTCGGTAAGTCATGGAAGCGGGTGAGACATTTGTGGATGCAATGCGGGCCATCGCGAGCCTTGTGGATGTGGAACATATGGTGCACAGGGATATCTATGGGGCTAATGTCGAGGCTAAAAGTATTTAGTAAGAACGACCACTAGAACCTATCGCCGGTGGAGGGAGTGACCTAGTGGTTGGACATATGATCAGTCATTGTTCGGAGGATAATGCTGAGGTGGATTATGTGGAGCTCGGGGATAGGTTTGGGGTTGGAGTTGAGGCTGAAGATGTTTGGCAGGAACGACCAATGGACCCTGTTGTCGGCTGGGCTTAGCGACATCATTTTTATCAATGGGAGGACTGTCCCAAGCAACTTGTTTGTTCCATCTGAGCCAAAAATCCCTAAAATTTTCTTTGGGTTTCTTTTCCATCTGAGATAAGGAGGAACGATTTTGGACAATGTCTTTATTGTACTGAAAATATCGCACAAAATCTTGATCCATGTCACCCAATGTAGGCCACTTATCCACATCTTGACAATTATGCCATTCCAAAGCTGCCCCAGTCAAGCTCTTACTGAAATATGCCATCAACAAGTCATCTTTCTCTCCAACACTTCTCATTTCACTGCAATAGACCCTCAGGTGGGCTACCGGATCTCCACCCCCATCATACAAGTTAAATTTTGGCACTTTGAACCCCGCGGGCAGGCGAACGTCAGGGGACACAGACAGTTCTTTGTAAGCCATGCTACCCTGATCTCCCATTCCTTGCTTGTTCTTCAAGGATTGTTCTATGCCTTTCAGCCTCCTGGATATCCCATCTCGCCCTTCTTTTCCTGTGAACTTTTCATTTTCAACATGAGGCTCATCCCGCGGGCCCTGCTTGTATGAGTTAGGAACCTTGTAGGCAACCTTTGAGGGGTAATATTGGGCATCATGAGCTTTGAGTAGGTGTCCATTGTTGGGAATAGTGGATATGATAGGAGGGCAATTTTGGGGAGAGTTAATTGGAGGAAGAGTGATGGAGCTACTAGGGTGGTTGGGAAAGCTGTGATAAGCGGGTGTATCTGGGGAGTATGGAGGATCATCTGGCACTATGACCGAAGTTTGGATAAGGGTAGCATCTAGGAAGCTAGGTGGTGGCAGGGGTGGTGTTTTCCCAATCATCCAGGCTTGATACATGTCCATAATGTGTTGTCTTAACATCCTTGCCTCATCAGCCAACCCAGTGTTCTCTTCCACCAACTGATTTCGGGCATCCGCATCAACCAACCCAGTTCTGTTGTTGTCTGCCATTGCCTTTTGACTTTGTGTTGTAGAGAAGAGTTACCCCTTTAAAAACCACAAACCAACCACCATTCTGCTATGAATATAACAAAATGAAGCCATTACGTTAGCGTTAGGGCATTTATCAGGTAATAACATCACATTGCGTGCAATGCACCTATCAACAATTAATGGTTCTTAGAATGACTTCGAGGGTCATAAAGTCACTTGACATAATCCTAATTTGTTCATTTCAATCTCCTTTCTTTTCTTTCCTCGCCCTTCTTTAGCTCGCTCATTTTCTTTTTCCTTTTTCTTTCTGATTATCGCTCTTTTTCTTCCTTCTTATTTCTCACATCCCACAATTCTACCTCTTTTTTTTCTTCTTTTTCCTTTTAATAATAAAAAATAATTCGATCGAACCCTATGTAGGTTTCCTTATTATCATGACCCCACATGAATCAGATCTTTGCGTAGTTCTGGAAGATCAGGAATAAAGTAAACAAACTTACATTCTCTCTTTTTTTTTTTTTTACCTTAATGACTACTCTGATGAGAAAAGTGAAATAAAAGAAGCAAATATTTTTTTTTTGAATTTTCTAGACTTAATGTTCTATGACTTATTCTAAACTTAAGCTTAACAGGCATTTGTTTTTTCTTTTTCTTTTTCCTTTTGAAACAAATACTCTATTAAGGAAATATCCTAGAAGAGAAAAATATTTTTTGATTCTTTTTTTTTTAAGAAAGAAATCTAAAGAATAAACCACAAAAATATATTTTAAATTTTCATTTGATATCCTGACGCAAGATTTCGAAACAAGCAAAAAAATACTTTTGAATTTCAATTTTGATTGCCTAAAAGAGAAATTCTGAAAATAAAACAAAGATAGAGTATGTTGTCTTTTTTCTTCTATGTACAATATCCTAAAGTTCTAATGAAAATAAAAAGATTTTTTTGTTTTTTTTAATTTTCACTAATTTCCCAAAGAAACGCCTCAAAAGAAAATCATTTTGGATTTTGGAATTAGCACCTTAAAGAAAGCTTTTAAAGAAGTACTAAGAGAAAATTCTCTTTTTTGAATTTTGGTCCTAATATAGTAGAGGAAATATAAAAATAATTTTTATTTTTATATTAATTACCTAATGGAAAAACAATCTCAAAGGAAAAAAATTTTCATTTCTAGAATTAGTATTCTAAATAAAACTTATAATGAAAATATAAAAACGCAAAATTTCTTTTTTTTTTTTTGGATTTTTGACTTGTAACACATTTTCAAATACAAACTAAGAAATACAATAACAAAAGACTAGGCAAACTTACCTAGATTATTACAAACTCTTAACATCACTTAAACGACTAAATACTACTATACAGGACTAGAAAGTAAAACATGAACAATTGACTCCAAAAACATAAAATGGCTCCTTGAGCAGCTCCTGAATGCAGTGATCCTGGGGTATCTGTCATGCTCAAACTCCGATAAGTAGACCCACACCTATATGAGAAAACTTAAACCAACATTATGTGAGACAATAACATTCCCTTTAAGACACACGCAAGACATGGTTGCGGCTATTTTTTTGCAAAATAACTTATTTAGCCAAAAGGCGGCTAGAAGTGCAAAATCTAGCTAAGACCCCGCAAAGCCAAGAACCTAATATTTACTAGGAAGACCGGATCCTATGTGGGTTGCCTATGTATCATGCCTCGAAAGACGAAAATCAGGTGTTCGTAGTTCGGGGAGATTGGATATGGGCGAAATTTTTAAAAAAAAAATTAATTTAGAGAAGACATGCTTTTTTTGTCTTTTCCTTAAAAATGATGAAGCATGCAAACTATTTTTTGAATTTTCTTTTTCTTTTTTTTTCTTTTTGATTTTTTGAAAAATGATAAAAAAAGTACAAAATCTTTTTGAATTTTTCATGTTTTTTTCCGGTCTTTTTCTTGCTTTATTTTCACACTTCACCCTCTCTTTTTCTTTTTTGTTTTCTCTTCTTTTTTTTAAATTTTTTATTTTCCCTCAACTATCATTGGTCCTCCAAATGACCCTTTTACCTTTGGATAAATGCAACTTGTAGCACATAGGATGCATCAAGATGGTCTGTTATTTTTTGTACACCTGTCCTAGATGGACCCAACCCCCTGTGTTGAGTCCCCTAATTCAAGTGCACATGATGCAAACAAACGTTCCCACTAGGGATCCGTCATGAGGCTGAGTTATTCTAGGTTCAAAACCTGGGCATTTGTTCTAGACTTGTGTACCCGAGCGGACAACTCGAACCGAGGAGGGGGCTACGTACCGGGAACCAAAAGGCCATCCGGCTTAGTAACTTGTCCGAGCCTCTTTATTATTTCAAGGTATGACACTAACAGAAAAGGGAGTCACGACCAGCGAGCACATCCCCGAAGATGAGAAGAGAAGGGTTTCGTAACAGTTTATATACAGTTCACAGAATATCAAAGCGGTAAAAGCAACACTTAGCACATTAGGTTCAAACATGTAACAAAATCAGATAATAAATAAAGCTAAATATAATAATTTATCTAAGCTCGAATTCTGAACCCTGAACCAAAGTTCTGGGTTCTTGTCCCCAGCAGAGTCGCCAGAGCTGTCACACTTCCTTTTTAACTAAACCCCGTAAAGGGTATAATAAAGGGAGTTTTTCCAATTAAAAGACAATCAAAAAGGATTTATTATTAAAAGATTCAGAGTCGCCCTTGGGATAATTTATGGTGTCCCAAGTCACCAGTTTCAAATCCCGAGTCGAGAAAAAGGTTGACTCTGTATTACAGTCCGCGAACCAAAAATTCGGGTAAGGAATTTTGTTAACTCGGGAGAAGGTGTTAGGCATTCTCGAGTTCTGTGGTTCTAGCACGATCGCTCAACTATTATAATTGGCCTATTTATCTGATTTGAAACATTTTGGACCTATTGTGCAATTTTGACTTTGTAACCGCTTTTATTTAATTAATTAAAAGAAGATTGCAACGTCATTTAAAATATGTTTCAAACCACGTCACATAAATGCACCCTCGGTCCGTAACACATTTTATCTAACGTTGAGATTTAGATTTGGGTCACATAAATGTGCACCCGAGTTTAGGAAGGTAAATTATTAAAATAATGCGCCTAAAACAACTACGCGTTTAAGCTTTGCGAGGGCCATGAAAAATTTGCTAAATGGCACGCCTCAAAATCTAAGGATTTTAAAATATTAATTAAATGAGGGCCATGCAATTGTCATTTGGTTTGGCATGGCGCACCTCAATTTTATTTTAAGGGTACTAAATTCCGAGGGCCATAACTATTTATATTATCTAATATGGCTCACCTCCAATTTAATTAATGGGCCTGATTTGCTAAAGCTAAATTCAATTAAAGTTTCACTAACAGCTCACATGAGAAAGAGTGAATTAGTTTGAGCAAAGGGGGCCGACCTAGCACAAACGAACCAATAGCCCAATTGATAAACCTGGTTCGATTAACCATTGTTGAGGGCTGAGTACGCAAAGATACTGGGCTCCAAGTGAAGCCCAGCTCAACGGTATGATGTCAGATGGACTGTGGCTACATTTGGGCATTTGATGATGGCCCAACACATGACTCAACAAATACATTTGAGGCCAGTTATCATTTATAAAATCAGAAATTGAACAAAACACTAATAACCATTAAACCAAAGGTCAAACATATTAATGCATGTATTCCATGACAAATATAACCTCCAATTGCATAAATTACCCATCATATTATGTCAAAACTCAGCTATGGAAAACCCAAACAATATATGATTCAAATTAACATAGTGACATGATTTAACTGATTCAACTTTTGAAGAAAAAGGAAAACCAAACATGATAAACTAATGAGCGTCTAGGGATATCCAAAAATTAAAACAAGTCCTAGATTCATTGAAAAGCCCCTTTTGAAATACAAATACCCAAGATGTACAACATTTCACTCTAACCTTAGAACCAAACTAACCATTCGAGCAAGATAAAAAAAAATATTGAACTTCAGATTAAATACTTGAAACAACATCTTCCTAATTATAAAATCAACTGCCAGAATGCTCTTAGGATTAAACACCATAACTATAGGGGTAAGTAGTGATGTTATTCCTAATTATAAAACCAATTGCATAATGAATGAACACGGTTCTAGAATCTCAAACTCATAAATGCACATGCTTACTAGATACAAGATCCGTGTAAGTCATTATACACAAAAGCCAAACCTTAGCACCTGGTCAAACATCAAAATTAAAACCTTACTGATTTTCAGTAGAGACTATGCAAAGATCAGTGATCCACACCATTAAATCAAAAGTGAAACTCAATGTGCTAAAGTCCATAGTTCATTTATCATTACAAGCTCAGATTTACTCTTACTCACACACATAGATTCAGAATATCCCATTCTCATATATGGATTCAAAATACACAAATAATGAAGGGAAAATCCTGATTGACATTTATATCTAGGAATCTACTAAAGGGCATTGAAAACAGTAGGAGAACCAGAAAACTAAGTAAATGCAACTTGTATTCTATCAAATTTCCATTGAACCACATAGCTAGCATTCACTTGATGCTCATGAATAGAGGAATACCTAGGAAGCAAAAAATGACAAAAATAAGAGGTCAGCAGTAAGTAGTAGAAATCAGCACCAGCACAGCTAATGGAACAGTAAACCGGGACCAAGCAACTTCAACCCAAAATTTCTCAACAGACTTGAATTCAATTTGTCAACCGAGATTCGACTTAAAAAAATTTCAAATCATTTTCAAATTCAACAATGAAGAACTATTATTTTCAGATGTTTGAAAACAAACAGAAAAATCACTGGAATTCAATGAAAGAGTAGACTGCAACCTTTTGGTATTTTTCCTAAAATTCTTATCTCTAAAATCTCTCTATTGAACTTCAAGTAACAATGCCTTTATAGGCAAGTTACTAGGGCAGCAGATATAGGCTAGGTTTTGCCCTTGAGCCCTTTCTCAATTTTCAATTTTGCTTTTTAGTCCCTAAATTTCTGACTTGCTTGCCAAGCAAGTCTGTTTTTCAGCTTCTAGAAAGCTTCTTCAGGTGGTTACTCATATATTCCCTATGTTCATTAACAAAAATAACCTTTATTTACCCTATTTTTTACCCTGGACCAAACGGGTATGGATTATGAATCCAAACGGGCTCAATGGTTCATTAAACATGGGCTCAGGTTCAAGCCAAACCAAACTCTCTTGGAATGGGGCCTAGACTGACCTCATAGCCCAAGTAACAAGGCTGACCCAAAACCAAATCAAAGCATGTGAAGGGGAACTACTTAAATAACTTCAGAAAACCAAACCTACACTAAATGATCGATTACTAAACACAAGCAGGTAGGAAACTAACTAATTTATTAAAATAGAATAAATCTATCTAAATTATGAGACTAAAATGCTAAAGCGAAGTTAGAAGTTCAACTATTAATAAAACTAAAACAGACCAAAATCAAAGAAAAGCTTCAAAGGTGTGAATGAACAGAAATCAATTTAGGCTCAGGCAATTAGTCAATTTTTTAGCCAGATCAGTGAAGAAAAATAACTAAAGAAAGGGGAAGGTGAAGAAGAATAAGATAGCAAAAGAAAGAAGAACAAAGGGGTGAAGGGAACTTACCAAATCCGAACCCGAAACCTGCTGGAGACAAATGACTTAACAAAACTAATGTTAGTAATTTGTTCTTTGCCAAGAACAGCTGAACGACATCAGTTTTTGTTGAGTCAAAACTTCAAAATTCGAAAGAAATAACACCCTATGATCATGCACGCCACCGAGTTCAGTGAAAAATGATTTTGGTGATGCAAGATTCGAGAAGTTCTGGACATATTCGACGGAAAGGGGTTATGGATTTGGTATGAGGGGTGAAAGGATTCTGGGGTGTTAAATTGGAGTGACTTGGAGGTGGCGCCACCACCGGAGAGGCGCCACTGGAGAAACTGTGGCGGCGCTAGGGTTTCCATCTTCAAATGGATATTTGAGGAGTTCCAAAAGGATTCAAGTTGAATGGATTGGGGATTTAGGATTAGGAGGTAGAGGAGATTCAGGGGTGTGATTTTGGGGTCGATTTGTGGTGTTTTGGGGCTAAGCCGCCATCAGAAAGGGCTGAGGGATTTGGGGCGGCTAGGTTAGGGTTTTGGGGGATCTCTGAAGGGTGTGAGGGAGATGAGAGACGAGGGAGAGGGGGTAAGCATTTGGACAGTTAAATACCAAATGATCCCCATTTCTCAGGCATCAGATCTCCAAACCTCGACGGCTGGGATTGAGTCTAAACCTAAACGGGCTCATTTGGTTGGGGTATGGGAGACAGACCGGGTCAAGGGGAAACTGGGTCAGGTATTGGGGCAATTTGGACGGGTTTTAGGGAGGGGGATTCCTTGGGCCTAGGGAAAATTAAAAAGACAGCTCAATACTTCACTTTCTACCCTTTTTGTTTTCCTTTTTTAATCAATTTTGCTAAATTCCTTTTGTTTTCTTTTTTTTCTTCTTTTTTTCTTTTTTTTCGAAATTAAATTAATTCCTAAATTAATCCCTAGAAACTAATTAACTCCTATTTACTATTATCAACTAAACCAATGCTCAATATCATTTGATTGAATAGTTGACCCAGCCCCTTGTTGTTTGAAGAAACCCTCCACTTCAATTGGTATTTTTTCACGTGAGTACACAATTCAGACTTGAAGTTCGTTTACACAGTATGAGAAAGACAATTATAAATAATGGGACCAAGCAACTTTTTTAGATTTCATTCTTTAATATAACATCAACATACGCACCTTCATATCTTCTTAACCCGAAATGGCTGGGGAGAGGAGAGGTTCCTTTTTTTGAGGGTAATCCCGGGAACAGATCCAGTGGAGACGGGGTGGGGCCTGTAGCTCAGAGGATTAGAGCACGTGGCTACGAACCACGGTGTCAGGGGTTCGAATCCCTCCTCGCCCACAACCGGCCCAAAAGGGAAGTACCTTTCCCTCTGGGGGTAGGAAAATCATGATCGGGATAGCGAACCAAAAGCTATGGAACTTGGGTGTGGGTCTTTTGTCGAAATGGAATGGCTTTTCTTTTTCTCTTTTTATTTATTATTTATCGTGAATGGGGGAATCATTACACATAGTATGCCCAATCAGCGTATTTTTTTGTTTTACGCCCCGTAACTCTTCCTCAGCCAGGCTTGGGCAGAATAGCAGAGCAAGTATTAGTAGCATAACAAAAAAACCTTCCTCGTCATAAAGGACAAACTACCCAAAATTTAAAATTAAAACTAATAAAAGTAAAATAAACTATTTTTTGTGATTTTCCTTTTCTAATTACTAATTAATTTTAAAATGCAAATTTAAATCCTAAATGCACATGCAACACATTTTTGTATTTTTCATTAATTAAACAAAATTAACACGCACAAATAAATGCAAACACTCGACAGAAAATGCCACAAAGATTCACAAAATCGCAAATAATGGAAAAACTATTTTGTTTTGAATTTGTGAGAGTAATTCATATAGGGAAAAAATCATGTGCTCACATTGGGTATGTATCTAGATGCCTCAACTTCTAGCAGGTGAAGTGTGAGCACCAGAGACCGGGCGGGTTGCTTCAGCAGATAGAGGTTCCGGAGTTGAAATGGGAGCGCATCACCATGGACTTTGTATCTAGACTCCCACGGACCTTGAAGAAGTTTGATGCCATTTGGGTTATTGTGGATCGGCTGACCAAGTCCGCTCATTTTATTCCTGTGTGTACCACTTATTCATCAGAGCGGTTGGCGGAGATTTATATCTGAGAGATCGTTCGTCTGCATGATATTCTAGTTTCTATTATTTCAGTTAGAGATACTCAGTTTACATCATGGTTCTGGAGAGCCATGAAGCAGGAGCTAGGTACTCGGGTGTAGTTGAGCATAGTATTTCACCCCCAGACAGACGGGCAGTCTGAGCGCACTATTTAGATTCTTGAGGATATGCTCCATGCATGCGTGATTGAGTTTGGAGGGTCTTGGGACCAGTTCTTGCTATTGGTGGAGTTTGCTTACAACAACAGTTATCAGTACAGCATTCAGATGGCGCCGTATGAGGCTTTATATGGTAGAAGGTATAGATCTTTGGTGGGTTGGTTTGAGCAGGGTGAGGCCAGGCTATTGGGCATAGAGTTAGTTCAGAATGCATTAGAGAAAGTTAAGATGATTCAGGATAGACTCCGTATAACCCAGTCCAGACAGAAGAGCTACGCGGACAGGAAGGTTCGTGATGTTTCATATATGGTTGGAGAGCGGGTTCTGCTTAGGAATTCGTCTATGAAGGGCGTTATGAGATTTGGGAAGAAAGGGAAGTTGAGTCCGAGATTTATTGTCCCTTTTGAGGTATTGAGGCGTGTTGGGGAGGTTGCTTATGAGCTTGCCTTACCTTCCATCTTGGCAGGAGTTCATCCGGTATTTCCTGTTTTGATGCTTCGAAGATATCACGGTGACCCGTCGCACGGGTTGGATTTCAGTCCAGTCCAGTTGGACAAGGATCTATCCTATGTTGAGGAGCCAGTGGCTATATTGGACAGGCAGATCAGAAAGTTGAGGTCAAAGAACATTGCTTCAGTAAAGGTTCAGTGACGGGGTCAGCCGGCCGAGGAGGCGACCTGGGAGACCGAGCAGGATATGGCAATATGCGCAACACTTACCCTCATCTTTTCACTACTTCAGGTATGTATTTATGCTCGTTCAAGGACGAATGAATGTTTAAGTGTAGGAGGATGTGACGATCGGCCGGTCGTCTTAAGAATTAACGCCCTGATCCCCTATTAACTGCTTTCCCTAAGTTCATTTCTACTATTTTGGTTTGATGGGACGTTTGATGTTGGGTTTCGGGGAGTTTTGGGACACACAGTCCATAAATGAGAGCTTAAGTGTTGGAAAGTTGCCCATAGTTGGAACAATGTGAAGATGGCCTCGGAATGGAAATTTGATGGTTATGTTAGCTCCGTTAGGTGATTTTGGGGTTGGGAGCGTGTTCGGAATGTATTTTGGAGGTTCGTAGCTAATTTAGGCTTGAAATGCTGAAGTTTGAAATTTAGAAGTTTTCGATCCGTTAGTGATATTTTCATCCGAGGGTCGGAATGGAATTCCGGAAGTTGCAGTAGCTCCATCATGTCATTTGGAATGTGTGTGTAGAATTTCAGGTCATTCAGAGGTTTAGTTAGGTTTTTTATCGAAAGCGTGTTTTGATAGAATTTGAAGTTCTTAGGCTTAAATCATTGGTTAATTCAAGTTTCCGACGTTGTTTTAGGTGGTTTAAAGGTTGGTACAAGTTTGAATGATGTTATAGGATATGTCCGTAGGTTTGGTTGAGGTTCCGGGGGCCTCGGGTGTGTTTCATGTGCTCAACGGAGCATTTTGGAGTTGTGAAAAGTTGCAAAAAATCCTTCAGCAGTTGCAGGTCCAATTCCTTCTTCGCGTTCGTGAAGCTCCTATCGCGTTTGCGTAGCTCTAACCTTCTTCTTCTTCACGTTCGCGTCATCCTCCATGCATTCGCGTAGTGTAATCTGGGAGGAGGACAAATATCTTCATCGCGTTTACGTTTAGTGACCCGCGTTCGTGAAGCCCTATAGTTTCCTCCTTCGCGTTCGCATCCTATCCATCGCGTT
>MU747080.1:72224-100093 GCA_026770625.1 Nicotiana glauca | reverse complement strand
ATATATATATATATATATATATATATATATATATATATATATATGGATCAATAAAGAAATGCGTATATCACTTCCAAGGCTGAACATAACTACTATTTCTCTTTGCAAACACATGGGACAAGTACTAGGCATCAAATGCAGTGCACAGAATACTACAATCCCCACAGACATAACACATGATTCTCTCCAGATTGGACCATCAAAACACTCTAGTCGGGGTACTTAAGCCAAATTAAGAACATATAATTTAAGACATTCTTACAAGAGTTAACAACTGAGCCTAAGCGTCACACTAACATACCCACAATATTCAAGGGATTATGACGTTAAGAAATCTTATCTCTATTTTTGCCCATCACCCATGAGTTCCTAACTAACAATAAAAAAATTAACTACACCCAGTTCAAATAAAACCCTTGGAAAAGAACCGCGACCTAAAAAACCAAGGGGGAATTGATACAATATCTACAAAAAAAACTTTTTACTTTTAGTTTCTATTTTTTTCTCTTTTTTTTGACTTAGACCCTCAAGAAACTCGTCGAGTGAAGTCCATCTTCGGGACAAGTCAAAAATATGAATCTATTTCACACATTCACACATTTAGAAAAGCTAACCAAACACCAAAATCAAGTCACATTCGTATATATACACACATACAAACAACATATCCCCCACCACACACTCAAAATGATGGCATGTTCCCACATCATACAAAATAAAGTAATGTGAGGTAAAGGAAACGAGATGGCACGCCCTCCCTAGAACACAACCAAGCCATGATCTTCTTATTTCATTTAGAATTTTGGGTGGCCAGTGCATCCGCCCGAGTCCCCAAGTCTATGACAGAAGTGCGCAACCCTGCCATTTCATGCTCTAAGGTTGTCATCCGCATGTTCCATCTGAACACAATGTTCCGTCTGCCTCTTCAACTTGCTCATGTTTGGAAGACGCTGCCTAAACTTGATCTTGCCTTTCATCACCCTCCTCTGGCGCATCAGAATCATCACTATTCACACATTCAGGTACCACAGGGTCCATCCGAATGGTCACTTTATCTGCCCAAAATTTTGTTTCTTTCTTCACTCTTCCATCTACGCCCAAGTTCTTCGGCACCCGTCTGCCCGACCAAGTTGGAGGTCAGCTGAAACCGCAGAAGCGGTCGAGGAGGCGCACCTACAATGGTGCATGTGTGGTTTTTTAACCGCAGAAATGGAAATTGGTCGAGTAAGTGGAAACCGCAGATGTGGCGCTCGGGACTATAGAAGCGGTTACGCAGGTGCGATATCTAGGCCGCAAGTGCAAGAAACCTGGGCTACAAGGTATAAGTTATTCCCTTCGTGTATTTTTGGCTAAAAACTCCATTTTTAAAGACGGGAAATGATCTAGGTCAGAGAATGCAAGGGAAAAAATGAGGTTAATCAGTTGGGTAAGTTCCCTAAGCCTCATTACTTGAGTTTATGATCATGTCTCCATTGGTTAATCATGATTTTAGAGGAAATTAAGGGTAAATAATTGAGGAAACTAGGGCTTGGTATTGGAGACCTAAACTTGAGGATTTGAGGGGCCATTTGTGGTTGATTTAGGAACTTTTGAAATATATGAACTTGTAGAGAGATAAGGTGTCTAATGATGTAAAATTTATCAAATTATAATACATAGGCCCAGGGGTCGGGTTCGGTTAATTCCGGGAATTTCATTGTTTTTCGATTGTTTTCTAGTAGGCTTTGTCCCTATAGCATATTTTGATGATTACATTCTGATTTTGGTAGATTCGGAGCATCCGGAGGCCAACTCGAGAGGAAAAGGCATTGCGAGCTAGAGTTTGGGCCTGATTGAGGTGAGTAATAATTTTAAATGTTGTCCTGGCGGTATGAAACCCAGGATTACACAGTGTCGGGCTATATTAAGGTGAGGCACATGCTAGATGACGAGTGTGGGGTCATGCAACATTGGGGATTGTGACTTAGTCCATCCCAAATAACTGTTTTACTACCTATTTGACGGCAAACGGTCTAATATTATTATGTGTTGAGCTAAATCCTATATTTGGGCTTTGTGCCAACTATTTGGACCCTTAAGGGATTTTTACTATCATTTTCCTCACTGTTTTGACTCTATACTTATACTCAGTGATGTTATATTTTATTATTTTGTAACTCATCCATGTTTACTTTTTTTAACACCTTAAATGATATTTTAAAAAGATATTTTGAGCTGAGTATCATGTTTACCATTGCCCGAGTGGCTTATGAGGTTCTGACTGAGTAAGGACGGGGGCCTGTGTTGTGAGGATTCTTTTGGGTGCGGCTGCACGTCGCCATAGTGATATACTGATTATGATTATGAGACTAAGAGCCTAAGATTGTACGACATGAGGTGGCTTGTTGATATGAGGCCAAGAGCCTGTTGATGATGCCACGAGATGGCTTGATATTGCGCTTGGGCCATAAGGGGCCCCTCCGGAGTTTGTATACCCCCAGTGAGCGCGGGTATCCATTGTAATATGAGATATAGCCTGAGGGGCTGATTTTGTTGTTATTGTGCTCGAGAGGCAGTTCTTATGTGTTTACCTTTTTCCAGGTGCTTTTCCTTTATTTGTTTAACTGCTTAAAGTGTGCTTTATGAGATTACACTAGTTAATTGTATTTACTAATTTTATTCTGCCTCTTATAGCTTATTGTTGTGCTTAACGTGATTTTGTGTCACTCAGTCTGCATTTATTATTATTATTCACTGAGTTGGAGTACTCTCTTTACTCCCTGTGTGCATATTCGGGCGCTACAAGTCCTGCTTGCGAGGGTTGAAAGCTGTCTAACACATTTCGGAGATTGACTAGGTAGCTGCCCTGTGATTCGCAACCTAGTGCATTCTCCCTCTATCTTATTTCCTTCTATTTTAGTTATGTAATAGTGGATTAGACCCTTTCAGACTTGTGTTATTATTATAGATGCTCATGACTGGTGACACCCTAATGTCCGGCTATGTCTTATTCTGCATACTATATTGTTTACTTCATTTTGGGATTTTATTTTGTTAAAGACTTAATACTTATTATTTTAATTGCTTAAAATGAATTGGGATTATGTCGGCTAGCCTTGTCTTCACGAGAGGCGCCATCACGACCGGTCCGGGTTTAGGGTCGAGACAAGTTGGTATCAAAGCTTAGGTTACATAGGTCACACGAGTCATGAGGAAGTTTAGTAGAGTCTCACGGATCAGTACGGAGACGTCTGTATTTATCCTCAAGAGGCTGCAGAACCTTTAGAAAAATTCCATATTCTTGAAATTCTTGTCGTACGAATCTGTTGATCCGAGTAAGAAACTTTTGTTGTTCTATTCTCTTATAGATGGTTAGGACACGAGCGACCAGTTAGGATGGACGACCACCAGTACCACCAACTGGAGCCACTAGAGGCCGAGGACGCGGTCAAAGCCGTGGTAGGGGAGAGGTGTAGCCCGCACAATAACTAGGGCAGCCCATGCAGATCTACCAGCCGCCCCATTTCAGGATCAGGTCCCAATTATGAATGCTCCTGCAGCACCAGCTCAGGCACCGGTTATGCCCATTGTGATTCTAGGTCTTCAGGAAACTTTGGCCCAAATCCTGATAGTATTTACGAGTCTTGCTTAGGTGGTCGCAGTTTCTACTGTTGTAGCCACTTCTCAGGCAGGGGAGGCTCTCAGACTCCTGCCGCCTGCATATCCTATCAGGTGGTTCAGTGATTGCAGACACCAAAGGCACCACTAGCCCAGCCAGTGGCAGCTGCTCAGGGTTACGTAGCTCTAGTTATACCATAGGAGGAGCAGCGTAGATTGAAGTGTTTTGGCAGAATCCAGCCTCCTACTTTCAGCGGTGCAGAGGACGAGGATGAGCAGGGTTTTTTAGATAGATGTCAGAGGATTCTTCACATCGTAGGTGTCTTGGAGACTAGCGGGGTTACATTCACGACCTTTCAGTTTACCAGAGCTGCCTTCACTTGGTGGGAGGCATATGAGAGACGTAGGCCTCTTGGTTCAGCACCTCTTACTTGGCAGCAGTTCTCCGCTTTATTTTTGGAGATGTTCCACAGTCCCACATGGAAGAGATGCATAGATAGTTTGAGCAGTTACGACAGGGAGATATGACTGTCACTTAGTACGATATGAGTTTCTCAGAGCTGGCTCGACATGCTATTTGGTTGGTTGCTACAGAGAGAGAGAGAGAGAGAGAGGATCAGAAGGTTTGTTGATGGCCTTACATACCAACTTCGAGTTCTCATGACTAGATAGAGTGTCAGGTGCTATGTTTGATGAGGTTGTGGATATTGCTCGTGAGATTGAGTCAGTTCATCATCAGGAGCACGAGGAGAGGGAGGCCAAGGGGCCTCGAGGACATGGTAGTTTTTGGGGTGCTCTTTCGGGGGGCCAGTTTCAGCACGACAGAGACCGTCAGTTCAGGCATGCTCAGTCAACTCACCCAGGTTATCATGGGGCATCAGGCCATAGTTCTCATGGTTCTCAGTAGGGTCATTCCTCACTCAATGCACTTCCAACCCAGGGTTTGTCCCACGCTCCATCAGTTTAGGATTTTTCTATGCCAGGTACGTCTACTAGTCATTCCGGTTCTTGGGATTCCCTCTAGTCCCTATCTCTAGAACCCGGGAGTTGCTATGAGTGTGGACAGATGGGTCATATATCGAAGTAGTGTCCTCATCATCTTAGGGGTTCATCTCAACAGAAGGGTCAGTCATCAACTTCAGCCCCAGTCACTTCACCACCACCCAACCAGTTAGGGATGGAGTACAATCATCTAGGTGTCACCATAGAGGGGGGAGATCAATCCGGTGGTGGTCAGGCCCGCGTCTATGCACTTCCAGCTAGGCCTGATGTGATTTCTTCAGATGCAATGATTACAGGTATTATCCCAGTCTACCGCATGGATTCTTTTATGTTATTTGACCCTAGTTCTAGTTTCTATTATGTGTCTTCTTATTTTTCCCATTATTTAGATATGCCCTGCGAGTCCCTCATTTCTTCAGTTCATATTTCTATGCCAATTGCAATACAATTTTGGTAGACCGTGTGTACGAGTCGTGTGTTGTGTCTATTGGGGGTTTGGACACCCGAGTGGATCTAGTGTTGTTATGTGTGGTGGACTTTGATGTTATTTAGGGAATGAATTAGTTATCTCTGTGCCGGGCTATTCTGGACTGTCATGCCAAGACAGTGACCTTGGAAATGCCTGGTGTGAAACAAATTGAGCGGCAAGGTTTGACCGATTATGTTCCCAGTAGGGTGATTTCTTTCTTGAAGGGCCAGCGTATGGTTGGGAAGTGTTGTCTTTCATATATAGGCCTTTGTGATGGATGTCAGTGGAGAGACTCCCAGTATTGATTTGTTCCAGTTGTGAGGGATTTCCTTGCTGTGTTTCCTACAGACCTTCCAGGCATGCCACCGGACAAGGATATTGATTTTGGTATTGATCTGGTGCCAGGAACTCAGCCCATTTTTGTTCCCCCATATCATATGCCACCAACGGAGTTGAAGAAGTTAAAGGAGTAGCTATAGGATCTCCTGGACAAGGGGTTCATTCGACCTAGTGTGCCACCTTGGGGTGCACCGGTTCATTTTTTGAATAAGAAGGATAGCACGATGAGAATGTGCATCGATTATAGGTAGTTGAACAAAGTAACAATTAAGAAAAAGATCCCTTGCCTCGTATCGATGATTCGCTCGACCAACTTCAGGGAGCGAGAGTGTTATCCAAGATTGATCTCTGTTCATGTTATCACCAGTTGAAGATTAGGGACTCAGATATTCTTAAGGCAACTTTCAGGACCCGATATAGTCATTACGAGTTCTTGGTGATGTCTTTCTGGATGACCAATGCCCCAGCAGCGTTCATGCATTTGATGAACAGCGTCTTCCAGACATATCTCGACTCATTTGTCATAGTTTTCATTGATGATATTCTGGTACACTCGTGTACCATTGGGGATTATGACTTAGTCTATCCCGAATGACTGTTTTACCGTATATTTGGCTGCAAATTGTCTCATATTATTATGTGTTGGGCTAAATGCCATATTTGGGCTTCGTTCCAACTATTTGGACCCTTAGGGATTTTTACTATCATTTTCCTTACTGTTTTGAATTTACTTATACTCAGTCATGTTATATTTTACTGTTTCATATCTGAGCCATGTCTACTCTATTTTAACACCTTGAATAATATTTTTAAAAGCTATTTTGAGCTGAGTATCATGTTTACTATTGCCCAGGTGGCTTATGAGGTTCTGAATGAGTAAGGCCGAGGGCCTGTGTTGTGAGGTTACTTTTGGGTCTGGCTACACACTGCAGCGGTGATATATTGATTATGATTATGAGGTCGAGGGCCTGAGATTGTACGCCACAAGGTGGCTTGTTGATATGAGGTTGAGAGCCTATTGATGATGCCACGAGATGGCTTCATATTGTACTTAGGCCGTAAGGGGCCCCTCCCAGATTCTGTACACACCTAATGAGCGCGGGTACCTATTGTGATATGAGATATAGCCCTAGGGGGTGGTATTGTTATGTGATATTGCCCGAGGGGCTGATTCTGTTGTTATTGTGCTCGAGGGGCGGTTCTTATGTGTTTACCTTTTTCCAGCTGCTTTTCCTTTATTTGTTTAACTGCTTAAAGGGTGCTTTATGAGATGACACTAGTTAATTGTATTTACTGATTTTATTCTGCCTCTTATAAATTATTGTTGTTTTTAACGTGATTTTATATCTCCCAGTCTGCATTTATTTTTATTACTCATTGAGTTGGAGTTCTCACTTTACTCCCTTCACCCATATATGCAGATTCAGGCGCTGCAGGTCCTGCTTGCGAGGGTTAAGAGCTAGCCAGCAGATTCGGGAGATTCACTAGGTAGCTGCCCGGCGATTCTTAACCGAGTGCACTCTCCCTCTATCTTATTTCCTTCTATTTTAGTTATGTATTAGTGGATAGACCGTTTCAGACTTGTGTTGTTATAGATGCTCATGATTGGTGATACCTCGATATCGGGCTATGTCTTATTCCACAAACTATATTGTTTGCTTTGTTTTGGGATTTTATTTTGTTTAAGACTTAATATTTATGATTTTAATTTCTTAAAATAAATTGGAAGTGTAACGGCTGGACTTGTCTTCACGAGAGGTGTCATCACGATCGAGTCCGGGTTTAGGGGTGTGACAGAAGTCCTCGAGGGATGATTATTGGTGAAAATAGTTGTTTAAGAATCACGATGGAAAGTGAGGTGCATAAGATTCAACAAAATCGACTAACTTTGTAGAAGGTCCTTTTTCCACTAGGGTTTAGTGAAAATGTGTAAGAAATTTTGGGAAAACTCAAAGAATGAAAGTTGTAGGTATTTGAAATAACTTGCGAACGATATATTGTAGAGCCCAAACGGAGCTCTTTGCAAAAGGTTATGTCCATTTTATAGAACAGGGCACAACCACTGCGCCTGGACGGCGCCTGGACTGAGACCCAGTCGTGAGGCAGTGTTCCTGCTATTTACCGTGGTCGGGCCATGGTCAGGCCTATAGGGGATGCGGTGGTGGACTTGGGGAGTCATTTTTTAAGCCTATTTCGTCCCTCACATCCCCAAAACATAAAAGCTTCCTCTAGAAAGGAAAGCTCTCAAAAACCTAGCTCCTTAAGGATCCCTCCATCACCCAAGGTAAGTTCTAATGGTGATTCTAAGTTAATTTTAATTTCCCAACATCTTATTAACATGGGTAAACCCTCCATATCATTAGATATTCAATTGGGACGTCATTGTTGAGAGAAGAACCTTAGAACTCGAATGCAAGGGGATTGAAATTCGAAAAGATAATATCTTAACCCTCTAATTGATTCTATCATTGAATTCATTATTATAGAATCTAGTTCATGAGATATGAGTTGATCGGTTTGATAGAAAACATGAATGGTTATAGGTTTGGGTTGTTGATTGTTGATTATTGGTTAAAGGTGTTGTTTACCTTATGGGTGACAAAAAATAATACTAACTATAACCATTTGAGACTTTAGAATTTATCTAGCAACAAGAGAATGGGTTATTGGGTGTAGAGATACCATTAATAAGGACTAAGAAGCTTTATTCCACCAAGTGTTTGAGAAAATGCTTAAGTAACCAAAACATGAGAATTATTGATAATATAGAATTCCTTTGACTTGTATTGATTTAGATTAAAGTTGAAAGGGTTGGCAAATGTTGCATTACGCTCAAGAGTGGGAAGTTAAGGTATGTCAGGCTAACTATGTATGTTTGGGAATGTTAATGATCCTGCCTACACTGCGTTTCATTTACGATGTTACTAATTGCCTCATAAATATAGTTAAGCCTAGTTCCTTGAATAGATGCAAAACTTCTATTCTCTAGCTTCATAACTCGTTCATGACTTTCATTATGAACGTTGTGAGCTAAGTGTGTATTCAATATAGACTTGGTTTTGACGCCCTCGAGTATTAGTATAGATTACTCAGTATGCCATAAATAATTAAAGTTTCAGTGTTCATAATCAGTTCAAGAATACATGTCCCAGTATAGTCCTATTCTAGTATACCAGTATCATGTAACTCAGTGTGATCCAGTATTCTAGTATCATGTAACTCAGTGTGATTATGTATTTCACTATCATGTATTGTCGTTTGATTCTCAATTCCTGAATGTTGAACACTTATATTTGGGCCTGAGGCCATATTTTATATGCTTTATGCATACTTGGGCCTAAGGTCGTAGTTTATGCTTTATGGATGTTTGGGCCTAAGGCCTTAGTTTATGCTTTATGCATATTTGGGCCTGAGGCCGTAGTTATGTATACGTATACATGGGCCTGAGGTTGTAGCTTATGCATATATATTTTGGGCTTGAGGCCGTAGCTTATTCAGATAAATAGGTTACTCATCATTCAGAAGAAGGAGTATTCATATCCTTACTTCATTTGTTCAGTTAAGTTATCAGTTACCATTTTAGTTATCAGTTATTAGTTATCACTTTAGTTATCAGTTATCAGTTATTCGCTATCAATTATCGTTTCAGTGTCTGTTTCAGTAGTTATCATTTCAGTATCAATTATCAATTCTCAGTTATCAGCTCAGTTTCAGTTTCAGCATTTATACTTTTTTTCTTTCATGTGCTTTACGTACCAGTGCAATTCAAATGTACTGACGTCCCTTTTTCCTGGGGAATATATCTTATGATACAGGTAATGAATTGCAAGTTGACTATTTAGAGCGCTAGAATTCTCGTACCAGCTATTTGGTGATCACCAGTTCTTTCGGGGCATTATCATTACCTTACAGTCTTCAGTATTTTTAGACAGTCACTGTTTTCAGTATTTCATTAGAGGTTTCACAAACTAGAGTAATAGTTAGACAGAGTCGCAAGCTTTTTATATTAAGTTATGTTGGCTACAAATAAGTTTCAAAATTATATTAGTATTCCCCCACTTTGATTTATATCATCCAGACATTCAGTATATTAGTATGTGTTAGTTTATCTTTCGCATTTAGTATGTTATGATATCATATGTTGATTCAGCTAGCCAGTTGGTTTGCTCGGTCACATGTAGTCAGACACTGAGAGTTGTGTTACGTCCAGGCCCAAGTTCGGGGTGTGACAAAGCTTGGTATCAGAGCACTAGGTTCAAGAGTCTTATGGAGTCTATAAAGTTGTGTCTAGAGGAGTTTCCTTTATATGTGTGTGTCGGTCACTCATATAACTGTTAACTACCAAGACATCTAGGATTGTCTCATTTCTTTCTACTCTAGATCGTGCCATGAAACTTAGAGAAATAGGTAATCTTCTCCTCTTATCAAATTGGAAGCCCAAGCGATGCGCAGGAGAAACGTAAGGTCCTAGAGAGGATAATTTCCCATTGGGGTATAATTATGAGGTACAGGTTGGTAAATATGAGACTTGCGAGGATGTTAAAAGTGGGATGCAATGGATAGTAGTACGTATTAGATCATAACCTTATCAGAAAGTACAAAAGTAGTTACCATGTCTTATGGTTATCAGTTTTAACTCAGTTACCAGTTATACAATCTTTCAGTTAGCAAGTTTATGGTTATTCAGTATGCCATTTATTAGTTATTCAATTACCAGATCTTAAATTTTCAGTGTATCAAAATTCTGGTGACTGGTGAGTATACAATGATGCCTATGGGTGCTAAAAGAAAATGTAAGTAATAGTGATCATAGCGAGATCTTAGCATATTTTAGGTCCGGTTTAAGACCAAGACTCATCGGAGGGTGCATGAAGTGATTTATGAGATGATGGTGTACTTTGAAAGATAAGTTTGTGCATGGTAGTGTATTCGTATGTGTTTTACCTCCTAGAACAACTTCATTTAATTCTTGGAAATGGAGCCATAAGTTGGATGATGATAGCTCAGATGTCAGACCCTAACATTGGTCACTATAGTTTAGACAGAAAATAGCCTAAGGGTAAAATACCTAGGAGTCAGTGACTTTTGTTATTACCAAAGATGTGATCTCGTACAACTCATGCAAATGACTAGAAGATATGATATATAAAATGAGAACCAAGAACAACCAATATAGAATTTCAAGGAATGATTTTAAGTTGTTTAGATTTATTCTAATTAGAACTAGAAGTATCATGCTCATAAGCTACTATAAGAAGCAGCTAATGATGTAAGATAAAAGATATGGCAGTCCCCCCAGGTTATGTGACTGAGTGATTACCGCAGATGTTTATAGTATGATATGCTTTTGCGTTATATAGAAAGATTGGGGTTAGATATTCTAATTTTGTTTAAGACACAAGAATTCCCTAAGTGTGATCTATGCCAGTAGTTTAGGAAAAAAAGGATAGTATGCGACCATAGAATAGGGTCAGATGATGACGGAAGTCAGAAATAACCTTATGTTTCACTTTAGTTATACAAAGCAGGAGAAGATATTATGATGCTAGGAGGTGTTAGTAAAAAGATAGTGAGTATGTTTTGAGTAGATGCAACAAATTAGCAATTTCAACAGAGCTAGTAGGAGTAAAATTTGATCCACTTAGCCAGGTTAACTATAGTGAGTCGCTGACAATTTGAAATACCGAACGCGTGTTAGAACCCAAAGAGTTTAAGTTAAATCCGAAGTATAGTGATAGTGGGAAAAACAATCAACTAGCAATAAGAGAGCAAACTACAGAAGAATAGCTTTTAGGAATTATCATAATCTGGTTTTTCCACAATTGACAGTGTTAGGATAAGTTAAATTATTAAGATGTGTATGATAGTTATGAATACACTAGCTTTCCATAATAATTTGGGTTTCTCCTAGTAAGAAGAATTGGTCAGAAGTAAGTCATAAGGTGAGTCTTCATTGACATAAAGTGCAAAGAATTTTTAAGGATAAGAAAAGTTATTTTGGTCCCAACAAAAAAGGAAGGATTCGCCAGTATAAGACCTTTGGTCTAAGGGGGAGATATGAAAATCAGCAGTAAGACCAGTTGGAGATTTGAAACCCGCATAGTTAGCATGGGATATATAAAAGGGATAGAGAACTACAAAAATCATGCCCGGTTATGTATCACAAGGGTAGTTCCATCGCATGAGACTCTAATCTTCAGAGTATAGACTTATCTCACAATAATTCTATAAGTGTTTTTAGGAAATGCTTAAGAATATAATCAAGTGTAGGAAGTTTAACTCATCATTGAGATAGATAAGAGAACTCCGGTGAAAGAAATTCACCTCTTAGCCCGGCTAGGAGTTCAATTTGTGTACTCCAAAGATAGTAGAGTTATTGTGTAGAATATGACTTTTTCCCCCTTAGTAGCCGCAGAGAAGGAGAAACAATTTGATGATCCCTACGTGTTTCAGTTGAAAGAGGAGATTCACAAGTATAAGATGATGGATTTTGAATAAGGGGGAGATGACAGTATTTTGAGATACCACGACAGATTGTGTGTTCCAGACATAGATGGACTTAAAGAGGGAGGATCATGCTAGAAGCCTAGAATTTTAGGTATTCTATTTGCGCAGGTACCACAAATATGTGTCATGGTATTAAGGAGGTTTAATGGTGGACAAATATAAGAAAGAACGTCATAGACCTTGTGGCCAAATTTTCCAAAATGTTAGCATGTGAAAGTCGGGCAGCAGAAAGCCTAGTGTTTTAGCATAGAATACACATATTTTAAGTAGAGATGGTAATATGAAATTTATGATAGAATTTTCTAGCACATTCCAAAATCATGATTTGATTGGATGATTGTAAATCGACTAACCAAGTTAGCACACTTCTTGCCAGTAAAAACTATAGATTTAGTAGAAGATTGTACAATGTTGTACATTCAAGAAATCGTTTGATTGCATGGGACCCCATTGTCTGTTATTCCGGACTGTGGTGCAGTCAGTTTAAAATGAACTTTTAGAAGTTCTTTGAAAAAGGATTAGGCACAAGTTTTTCATCTTAAGAAAGCTGGCCAGGCACATCGCATTATTCAGACACTTGAGGATATGTCCTTGATGTTAAAAGTAATTGGGATGATCACATGCCTCTTATTGAGTTGCTAATAATAACACCTACCGTTCTAGTATCAAGATAGCACTGTGAGAGACTATGAATGAGCGAAGGTATTCATCGCCAGCTGGTTGGTCCAAAGTTGGTGAAGAGGAGTTGTTGGGACCAAATTTGGTCTATCAGACTATAGAGAAAGTTAAGTTGATTCAACAGCATTTGAAGATGACTTAGAGCTGCCGAAAGTTCTAATCGAGAGTGCTATATAGAGACCTAGAGTTTCAAGTGGATGATTGGGTGTTTCTGAAAGTTTTTCTTATGAAAGGCGTTATGAGATTTGGGAAGAAGAGAAAGTATAGTCCCTGCTATATTGGGCCATATAGACTCTTATCAATTAGCTTATAAGTTGGATTGCCACCACAATTAGTGGTGGTACAGCTAGTATTTCATGTGTCATGTTATAACATTTTATTTTTCATTAATCAGATACTCATGTCAGTTTAGTACTTAGATACGCATGTCAGTTTAGTACTCAGATGCTCATGTCAGTTCAATACACAAATACTCATGCCATTCCAATATTCATGCTAGAATAGTACTCTAATATTGATATTAGTTCAATACACGATTATTCATGCCATTTTAGTATTCATATATCCATGTTAGTTCAATATTCATGTATCCATGGCAGACCAATATTCAATCAATGCAGTAGTCATTCAGTTCAGTATCGCAACAGTTTAGTAATCATATATTCATTTAGTTTACTATACAAGTGTTAATGAAATATCATGTTTCCACCATACCCATTTAAGGTCCAGAGTTAGCAGAAGTTACAGTCAGGACAATCATTCGAGGATAAATGATCCCAAGGGGGAGATAATGTAATACCCCGTACATTCAAACTAGGTGTGGATATGTTAAATGGGTATTAATTTGATATTTTAGACATATTATGTCCTAGATGGATTATTATTGGTGAAGATAGTTGTTTTAGAATCAAGATGGAAAAAGAGGTGCATAAGATTCGACAAAATCGAGTAAGTTTGCAGAAGGTCCATATTCCAGCAGGATTTAGTTAACATTTGTAAGGAATTTGGGAAAACTCAAAGCATAAAAGTTTTAGGCGTTTAAAATATCTTTCCAAAGACATATTGTGGAGCCCAAACGAAGCTCTGTGAAAAATATCATGCCCATTTTACAAAATAGTGTGCAGCTACCACGCACGGACTGCGACCGCAGTCGTAAGGCAGTATTCCTACTATTTACCGTAGTTGGACTGCAGTCAGGCCTATAGGGGCGCAATGGTGGACTTGGGAAGTCATCTGCTAAGCCCTATTTCGTCCCTCACACCCCCCAAACATAAAAACTTGCTCTAGAAAGGAAAGCTCTCAAAAACCTAACTCCTTAAGGGTCCCTCCACCACCCAAGGTAAGTTCTAATGGTGATTCTAAGTTAATTTTAATTTTCCAACATCTTATTAACATGGATAAACCCTTCATATTATTAGATATTTGATTGGGACATCGTTGTTGAGAGAAGGAACCCTAGAACTCGAGTTCAAGGGGATTAAAATTCAAAAAGGTAATATCGTCTCCATCTGATTGATTCTATCATTGAATTCATGATTATAGACTCTAGTTCATAATATATGAGTTGATGGGTTTGATAGAAAACATGAACGGTTATAGGTTTGGGTTTTTGATTGATGATTATTTTTTAAGGGTGTTGTTTACCTTATGGGTAATAAAGAATAATATTGATTATAACCATTTGAAACTTTAGAATTTATCTACGAACAAGAGAATGGGTCATTGGGTGTAGAGACACTATTATTAAGAACTATGAAGCTTTATGTCACCAAGTGTTTGAGAAAATACTTAAGTAACCAAAACATGAGAAGTATTGCTAATACGGAATCCCTTTGACTTGTATTGATTTAGATTAAAGTTGAAAGGGTTCAAAAATGTTGTATTATGCTTAAGAGCTGGAAGTTAAGGTATGTGAGGATAACTCTCTATGTTTGGTAATGTTAATGATTCTCCCTACACTACATTTCCTTTATGATGTTACTAATTGCCTCAGAAATATAGTTACGCCTATTTCCTTGAATAGTTGAAGAACTTCTATTCTCTAGCTTCATAACTCGATCATGACTTTCATTCTGAACGTTTTGAGCTTAGTGCATATTCAATATAGACTTGGGTTTGATGCCCCCGAGTCTTAGTATAGATTACTCAATATACCATAAACAATTAAAGTTTCAATATTCATAATCAGTTGAAGAATACATGTCTTAGTGTACTCCAATTCTAGTATTCCAATATCATGTAATTCACTGTGATCCAGTGTTCCAGTATTATGTAACTCAGTGTGATTCAGTATTTCATTATCATGTATTGCAGTTTGATTCTCAGTTCCTGAATATTGAACACCTACCTGTATTTGGACCTGAGGCCATAGTTTATATACTTTATGCATACTTGGACCTAAGGTCGTAGTTTATGCTTTATGCAAGTTTGGGCCTGAGGCCGTAGTTTATGCTTTATGTGTGTTTGGGCCTGAGGCTGTAGTTTATGTTTTATGCATTTTTGGGCCTGAGGCCGTAGTTATGTATACGTACACTTGGGCCTGAGGTCGTAGCTTGTGCACATACATATTGGGCCCAGGGCCATAGCTTATTCATATAAACAGGTTGTTCATTATTCCGTAAAGGGAGTATTCATATACTTACTTCCTTTATTCAATTAACTTATTAGTTATCAATTATCTGTTATCAGCTATCAGTTATCATTTTAGTTTTTGTTTCAATAGTTATCATTTCAGTATCAATTAGCAATTCTCAGTTATCAGCACAGTTTCAGTTTCAGCATTTATAATTCTTTCTTTCAGTTGCTTTACATACCAGTGCAATTCAAATATACTGACGTCCCTTTTTCCCGGATTATACATCTCATGATACAGGTAATGATTTATATGTTGACGATTCAGAGCAGTAGAATACTCGTACCAGCTATTTGGTGATCCCCAGTTCTTTCGGGGCATTATCATTACAGTCTTTAGTATTTTCAGATAGTCAGTGTTTTCAGTATTTTATTAGAGGCTTCATAGACTAGAGTAACAGTTTGACAGAGTCACAAGCTTTTTATATTAAGCTATGTTGGCTACAAATATGTTTCAGAATTATATTAATATTTCCGCACTTTGATTTATATCATCCATACTTATAGTATATCAGTATGTGTTAGTTTATTTTCCGCATTCAGTATGTTATGATATCACATGTTGATTTAGCCAGCCAGTTGGTTCGCTCGGTCACATGTAGTCAGGCGCCGAGTGTCGTGTTACGTCCAGGCCCAGGTTCGGGGCGTGACATAATATCTACTCCGGAATACCATTATGTGGATACGAAACTAGCAGACCTTTGTACCTCTCCCACGTTTCTTGTAATGTCTCTGTTGGTTTCTGTCTGAAGCTCAATATCTCATCAATTTGTTGAGCAAGTCTTACTTGGTGGGTAGAATTTTTTCACAAATCACTTGACCAATTCCTCCCAAGTAGTGATAGATTTGTAGTGAGTGAATTAAGCCAAGTCTGAGCCGTTTCTATCACTGATTATGGAAACAACAATAGCCGTATTACTTCTGGTGTCACATTATGTTTCCTTTGTGTGGGACAGATTGATCGGAAATTCTTTAGATGTTGCTGAGAATCTTCAACGTATGATCCTGAGAAGAGTCTCTTATTTTGCAACAAGTGTAACATGTTTGTGATTTTGAATGATTTTGCTTGTATCTGAGGGAATGCAATTGTGGTTGCTAAGTTGTCAGCGATGGGTTGTGCCCAATCATAAAGTGTTGCTTCTGGCGCAAGAGGTACCATACCTTGATTGTTCGGGTCATTCCCGTTGTTCTAGATCGATTTGTTTACTTGAGTTCTGTTGTTGTTTAACTTCTTGTTTCCATTCAATGCCTTGAAAACTTTCTTAGGATCTGATAATGCTTCAAACACTTCACCAGTTCTTGAGGAGTTTCTAGGCATGCACCTGTAACAACTAAGACTACAAACGTTAGAATTTTTATGTAATCATTTTAAATTGAAGAAAATTGACTACACTAAGAATTTTTGCTCTTCTTTTAACCGCAATTAATAATACCGTTAATTCCCCAGCAACGGTACCAAAATTTGATCACGCCCACTATGCCTTATAAAAAAGACAAAGCGGTCATTGCAAATATATTCTGGTTAACAACTCCGAAGTCGAATCCCACGAGGAATTAACCTATCAATCATAGCTATTGGATTTACACAAATTCACGTATTCAATCGTCATAAATATTTTAGCAAAATAGTGGATTTACTACTAAATATTATGTAATCACAACGCAATAATTGAGAACTAACTATGGATGAGTTTTAGACAAGAATGAGAATGATCTAAGGTTCTGATTTCGCTTATTGCCGAAATCTTTTCTTTTGACGACCCGACCCTTCGTCTCATGTGTTGCTACTCCATTTTTCCTGTTTATTGCTTCTTAATATTTCATTATTGGTATGTGGTGTGTTAAGGTTGATTTGGATTGGTTATGATAAGAAATGAGACACTTAGTCGCTTTAAGGAAAGCTTAAGTTGGAAAAGTCAACCGAAAGTTAACTATTGAGTTAAAGGGCTCAAATGTGATTTCTGGTGATTCGGTTAACTTCGAGAGGTGAATTTTTATGCAAGAGCGTGATCAGAATTGATTTTCGAGGTTCGGTGTAGAATAAGGCTCGAATTGGCGAAGTTAGTATTTTGGCAAATTCCGGTTGATGGGTGAGATTTTGATCCGAAGGTCGGAATGGAATTCTGAGAGTTGTTTTAGCTTCATTGGTGATTTTGGATATGTGTGCAAATTTTTAGGCCATTCGGACATCGTTTGGTCGGGTTTTTGATCGAATGCGCATTCCGGAAGTTTTAAAGAAACTTAGGCTTTGATTTGGTGTAATTTGATGATTTTTGTGTTAACTATAGTGTTTTGGAGGTTCGAGCAAGTTTGAATAATTTATTAGGATGTATTGGTATTTTTGGTTGAGGTCTCGGGGGCCTCGGGGTGAATTCGAGTGTCTAGACGAGAGTTTTTAAAGTTTGCTTCAGGTTTGATATCGTTGTCATCTGGTATTTCCGCTTCTGCGGAAATGAACCGCAGAAGGGGTTCCGCAGAAGCGGATAGAGGAGAACAGAAGTGACTTTGTGTGGGTTTGAGGAGCTCCACATAAGCAAACCCTTTTCGCATCAGCGGGTCCGCAGGAGCGAGTGAATAACCGCAGAAGCAGTCTTGGGTGAACCGCAGAAGCGGAGTTAGAGTCGCAAAAGCGGAGATTGGGCTTTTAAGTGAGAATCGCATAAACGGATTTTTTGCCGTAGAAGCGGTCCTGCATAAGCAGAAGCGGGACCGCATAAGCAAAAGTTGCTGTGAACAGAAGGGTTTTAAATGTTATATTTCATCCGCGAGCAAGAGGTAGTTTTCTCCATTTTTTGATCGATTTGGAGAGCTTTGGGCGAGAATTTTCGAGGGTTTTGACTGAGAATCGATTGGAGGTAAGTTACTTGGCCTAATTATTCAAGATTATGTTAGATTTAACATGTAAATTGGTTGAAATTCATTAATAAGGGGTAAAGCTAGGGCTTGAATTTTGATATTTCAAATTGGGATTTCATAGGTCATTTGAGCTCGGATTTGAGAGTTATTGGTATCTATGGACTCGTGGCGAGATGAGGAATCCGATAATGTGAGTTTTGTAATTTTTTGAGAAGCGGTCCCAGAGCTCGGGTTTTGCTAGTTTCGAGATTTTTGCTTTTTCTCGATAGTTTTCGATTAGATATTGTTCCCATAGCATATTGTGATGTATTCGCTCTGATTTTGGTTATATTCAACGCGTGAGGAGGTTGAATTGAGGGGCAAAGGCGTTGCAAGCTTGAGTATTTGCTAGTTCGAGGTGATTAATACTTGTAAATGATATCCTGAGGGTTTGAAATCCCGGGTTTGCACATCATAATGTTGTATTGAGGTGACTTCCACGCCGGATAACGGGCGTGGGGTAGAGCACCGTTGGGGATTGTGACTTGTTTTGTCTCGCTTAATGAAATGACTACCTAATTGATTAAAGCTAATTGATATCCTTATAAAAATGGATTAATTATCGTAATTGGGCCTCGTGTCAACTGATCGAATCCTTTAGGAATTATTATCACAATTTCCATGATACTTGGCATGTTAAATGATTTTAGTCTTGAGTTAAACATTGTTTTGAAATGTCTAGTCATACTTCTAAGGTTTTAAAACTTAAACTACATTTTCTGATGTTTGGAGCTGAGAACTATTATTTAACATCGCCCTAGTGGCTCATATGCATGTTCTGGACTGAGGATGGATCGGGTTGCAAGCAGCAGCGATATGATATTGACATTGCGCTTGGGTTGTAGGAGCCCCTCCGGAGTCTGAACCCCCACAGTAAGCGCGGGTACCTAAATCAATCGGGCTACGCGCCACAGCTGTCATGTCCATTGTATTACATTCATACATTGGTTCCTGTTTTTACTACGTGTAATGACATTTAGCACTCTCATATCATTGGCATCCATGCTACTTCTTGCTCTATTTACCAGATACCCTGGTGTTGGTAGAGTGTTGTGCCCTAGGGGCTGACTTATGTGCTGACTTGCACTATCTGATATCGCATTCATATGCTTGATTGTTAGAAGAGGATATTTTCAAAAGAGGTTTTTAAACTAAACCAAATATTGTCTAAAGGATTTTCACGGTTTTATTGTTTTCTAAAAGGGTCGTACTGTCCTATATATCATGATAGAGTTCTTTTACATGATTTCTTGATGCTCAGTTGTTATTTACTCTTATTACTCATTGAGTTGGAGTACTCACTTTACTCCCTGCACCTCGCGTGCAGTTGTAGGTATTGTTCACCCAGAAGCGGGTTAATAGCGGATTGAAGGTATTACTACTAAAGTGGGCAAGGTGACCGCCAGCGTTCGCGGAACCGAACTTCATCTTTTGATTCCAGATTTTATTTTGTATATTATTATTCGCCCAGTAGTTGTGTTCAATCTTCTTTAGATGCTCGTGACTTGTGACACCCCGGTCGGGTTGTGTTGGGTTGCAAATACTGGTTATTATTGTCGTTAAGCGGTATTTATCTATTCATTATGTTTAATAATTGTTAAAAAGATGATTTGGGTTAGTTGTCTGGTCTAGTCTTCACGAGAGGCGCTATAACGACCGAGTTTGGAATTGGGTCATGAGAAGTTGGTATCACAGCCTAGGTTACTAGGTCTCATTAGTCATGAGAATGTTTAGTAGAGTCTCGCGGATCGGTACAGAGACATCTGTATTTATCCTCGAGAGGCTGCAGAACTTTTAGGAAAACTTCACTTTCTTGGAATTCTTATCGTGCGTACTTGGTTCAGCTTGAGATATAACTTTTAAAATTCCTTCCACATGTCTGTATGCGTTTGTGAGCGTTCAGTATTGTATGTGCCTTAATGGCTTGTGTTTCCCCGATCAAGGGGCGAGATGTGATCTCCGTGAGTTTGATGTTGGGCCAGTTTGGAGGACTTGAGCCTGGATCTTGCCTAGGGCTTGAGCACTGAGGTGCTGATTGTGTGAGAAAATATTTTGAACTTATATGTTCAGTATTTTCCTTATTAGCTGAAATGGCAGTTGGATATACATGTGATGAGTATGTTATTACTGCGAGATGTATCTATGTGATCTTGGTAGTGACAAAGGAGTCTGTTGAATGATAGATGAGCTATTAAGTGTTCGATTCCTATTATGATTCGATGTGTAGCCTGATTATGGGCGCGTGAAGAATACTTTCGTGTCTCCTAGTTGGGAAGTGAAGTACATTACATGTGGCGATAAGAGTTCAGACTCGGGAAGACTAAATAGTTGTGTTGTGTGTATGATGGTGGAAGGTGTGCTGAAATACTAAACTGAGGCAAAGCAGGTGGTCTATCTCCTGCGGAGTGTTCTTAAGTGGTACAATTCTTAGAAGATCTCATTTGTAATTGAAGAGTACGTGTTGAAATTTGATAAATTTGGGTCGCTTAAGAGAGTGGACTCAACTGACGTGGGGATGAATGCGAGATTTGCAGAGTATTACAGTACTAGATGATCTGTGTTTTCACAAACTTGTAAATGATTTGAGTTTAACCTTACTATGGTATTGTGGCATCATTAGAGTAAAAGTATTACGGGCTATTGAGTGTCTCCTAATATATGGCTTCGGGCCAAGTTGGGGAGGTTGCTATTGATTAGCTGATTGCACGGTTAGGAGCTATGTTGGTTCCATTTTGAGGAAGGCTGGAAGATCAGTTCTGGTTGTAGAAATTGAGCCGAGGATGGTACGTGTGAAGGAAAATTTTGATAAAGGTTATACAATGCTTCGTAGATGTTTGAAAATAATCGGATGTCTTGAGTTGTAGCTGGTAAAGAATGCTCAATGTATAGAGAAGGAAGATGGTTGTTTGTATTGGTTTGAGATCATGTTCTGCGATGTCAGAGTGCTAATAAGGCACGAGTAGTTCTGGTCATTAAGTCAGATGATTTACAGTTGTGTAAGAGTGAATAACTCTCGAGAATGGTTTTATTGTGTTCAAGATTTGGCATGTAATAATCAGGTGTCTTAAGGTTGTGTATGTGGCTAGGGACTGTGTTTTCATTAGAAAAGATCAAGACTTGTGGTATTTTATGTTAATTATGATATTCTATGTATCAGTATCTGGAAAGTAATAGTAATGAATTTCAGATTCGCAGGAAGTTCTTCGGGGTAAAGTACTCTGGAATGTTGTATTTCTGGGAACGGTTGAGAGAGTATTTAGTTGCCATGGGTCTTAGACAATGTGGTCTTATGTGTGAGTCTCGTGTGGTAAGCCTAGATTGAGGCATTATGATGCTACAGCGAGGGAGAAATATCAAGTAGATGATGAATAAAAAGAGAAATTAGATAGAGGGAATAGCTTGATAATAGAATGAATCGGTATGGTTAATTCTTTGTATATGTTCGAGGTAATGAGCTTTTACAGGCATTTTGCAGCAACGCTCTTGAGTTTTGACAGCTTGCTCAGCTTGGTTTAGATAGAAGGATTCAGTCCTGGCAGTTTAGCTTGAGCGAATGGGATTAAGAGAGAGTTCTTGATGAGTTTTACCGCGGTTTAGAGAAGTATATATTGCCTATGGGCGTGCAAAGCAGGGAATGTTTAATGATTTCTATTCTAGATGGGATTGATGGAGAGTTCTTGACTAGAGGAATACATAGATATTTGTGGTTAGGAAGAGGGAGATGGAGTTCTCATGTTATCCTAGTGTGGCATGGTATATGCGATATATTATGGAGAATTGGAATTTGTGTGTTTGAGGTCACGATTTAGTTCTGAATGGAGAGTCATTAGAATCTTAAGCAGCACGAGCAGTTTTAGGTGATTGGAGGATCGAGCTTCAGATGATTAGGGTAAATGATCCTCATATGACTAAGGAAATGGTAATGCTAATCATAGTGATTTGACGAGGGTATATGTTTCAGAAAAAGGGCAATGTGATTAAGTTGATGGCACTTCGGTAGTGTTGCTGCATTTTCTTGATAGATCGACTGTTGATATCTGAGTTTGTTTGGTGGCACAGGTGGAATTTTAGAATATCTTTCGTGGAATGATTGGGTACTCGAGGTGTAATATGTATTTATACTGCAGAATTTGGGATCAGGTATAGTAATTTGTGTGTTATGTGGAGCTGGAGATTGGGAGTTCTTATGTTCAAGCTATGTAGTGGTTGTGGATAGTGTGTATTGGTACCGTTAGTGGCTATTGGGGGTTTGGAAGCCCGAGTGGATCTTTCCTTGCTTGGTATAGTAGATTCTGGATACGATATTGGGGTGTAGACTGGTTGTCTCAGTGTTGGGTTATTCTAGACTATTGTGCTATGGTTGATATCGAAAAATGCCACAGGTTGTGTGGCGAGGTGCATCGGACTATGTTCTAGCAGAATGGTTGTGTTCCAAAGACCAGCGGACGGCTGGGAAGGATTTCTTTCCTTAATTGGGCCATTGTGATGGACGTCAGTATAGAGGTTTCTACCATTGATTCAAATCTAGTATTGAGGGACTTTTTTGGATGCGTTCCTTGTGGCCGGGCATGTCGCCGGACGAGATTGTGGATTTCAGTGTTGATTTGGTGTTGGTCACAGTATCGTACGGCTCCGGCATGGGTTATAGTAGTGGAAGGAGCAGCTTCAGGCTTCTTGGTAATGAGTTTGTTGGTAAGATGATTGGATACGTGTTTCGCTTGAGTTGGCTTGGTGGGCCCCAAAATGTATTGATGAAGGATAGGTTGATTCGATCGTTAATGAACCTGCTAGTCATCTGGGGAGATCTATGAGTTGCATTTCTATGCTATGAAGCGTTATGATTTTCGGACTATGGGCCCATATAGTGCGGTGCTATCGAGATTCATAGTGGAAGTTGAGTTTTGTAGCTTACAACGCTAGAAGTAGATATCATTATGCACTCAGTATGCTTACGACTGATACTTGGTATTTTATTATAATGAGGAAAATTTGGCTCGATGTTCATCTCCCTATGCGAGATATTTGTGTGGATAGGGTGGCACGCCGCCACGAATATGTTATCTGTAGGGTTGTTTGCCGCAACAGTGTGATGTTGAGTATTGTTTTCCATATGCTACTTTGTATGCCTTGGTTCCTAGTTTCTGAGGAAAGTCCGTATTGGGTATTGCTCGGCAAATAGCGCATCAGTTGTGTCCTTTCTGGATTGAATGGTGTATATTACTAGCTTCACCGTGGGTGTGATGGATTGCTTGGTTTCAGACATCGATTTGTGCGTGGCTGTCTATTTTGGGCATGGTAACTTGAGGTGCTTTATGTGTAATAGTGTTTGGATAGGATCGCGCGTTGTGGCGAGGCCACGTGAAGTTATGACCTTTCGAGGAGGATTCAGGTACTCTATTTCTATGATGTGAAACAGGGTCTCATCCTAGTGTTGTGATGGTACTGATGAGCTTGAGGTACATCTCTTTCATTTGAGTCATTTGTCATGATTTGAGTATGTTCAGATCGTTTCTCATTGGTGCGTGTATTATGCAAGTTGTGGCTTAGGCTTGTGTTGAGGTGTCATATCACCAGAGTGGTGTGTTGGATTCGAGGTGATCGTTGGCGTCATTAATGAATGCGAACAGATGTGATTTCAGCTTGTTGGAGGGCTAATATCGAGGTTTGGCTTAGAAATCTGTTGTGGCATTAGTCAACAAGGAAGTGACTTCATGTATGGGTGACCGGAGGGATGGTTACTGTTTATATCGTGTTTTATTAATCGTTGGAAGTATATGAAAGTGATGGAATAAAACTTTAGCTAATAAGAGGTTTTCTATCGGTATTTGGTTATTGTGGGCAACTGCCGTGAATAGAAGTTATAGTTTTGAGCATTTGGATTATGTGGTATACCGTATGAATTCACCTGAGGTTATAGGTATGAGTGTTACAGCTGGTTCGGGCTTATTCTGAGTATATATGTGAGGTTCTGATTTTGAGTATGACTTCGAAAAGTGCAATGTGGTCCTACAGTTTATGGTTTATATAGACTGTGAAATTTTAGCTATATTGTGTTATCGGACATATGCGAGATAGGGTGATGACGTATCACCTTGGATTTATGCATGGTAAGTTCATTCAGCTATTGGGTTGCTTCTAGTACAACTCTGGGTACGCTCGAGGATGAGTGATTGTTTAAGTTGGGGAGGATGTGACGACCCGACCTGTCGTCTCATGTGTTACTGCTCCATTTTTCCCGTTTATTGCTTCTTCATATTTCATTATCGGTATGTGGTGTGTGAGGGTTGATTTGGATTGGTTGTGATAAGAAATGAGATAATTAGTCTTTTTGAGGAAGCTTAAGTTGGAAAAGACAACCGAATGTTGACTATTGAGTTAGAGGGCTCGGATGTGATTTCTGGTGATTCGGTTAGCTTCAGGAGGTGAATTGTGACTCAGGAGCACGATCGGAATTGATTTTGGAGGTCCGGTGTAAAATTAAGCTCGAATTGGCAAAGTTAGTGTTTTGGCAAATTCCGGTTTATGGGTGAGATTTTGATCCGAGGGTCAAAATGGAATTTCGAGAGTTGTTGTAGCTTCGTTGGGTGATTTTGGATATGTGCGAAAATTTTCAGGTCATTCGGACATCGTTTGGTCGGGTTTTTGATTGAATGCGCATTTCGGAAGTTTTGAAGAAACTTAGGCTTTGATTTGGTGAAATTTGATGATTTTTGTGTTAACTATAGTGTTTTGGTGGTTCAAGCAAGTTTGAATAATGTATTAGGATGTATTGGTATTTTTGGTTGAGGTCCCGGGGGCCTCGGGGTGAATTCGAGTGTCAAAACGAGAGTTTATGAAGTTTGCTTCATGTATGATATTGTTGTCATCTGGTATTTTTGCTTCTGCAGAAATGAACCGAATAAGGGGTTAAGTAGAAGTGGATAGAGGAGCACAGAAGAGATTTCGTGTGGGGTTAAGGAGGTTCACAAAAGTAGACCCTTTTCGCATCAGCGGGTCCGCAGGAGTGTGTGAATAACCACAGAAGCGGTCTAGAGTGAACCGCCGAAGCGGAGTTCGAGTCGCAAAAGCGGAGATTGGGCTTTTAAGTGAGAACCGCATTAGCGGATTTTTAGCCGCAGAAGCAGTCCCGCATAAGCGGAAGCGGGACCGCAGAAGCAAAAGTTGCTGTGAACAGAAGGGTTTTAAATGTTATATTTCATCCGCGAGCAACAAGTAGTTTCCTCCATTTTTTGAGCGACTTAGAGAGATTTGGGCGAGAATATTCGAGGATTTTGACTGAGAATCGATTGGAGGTAAGTTCCTTGGCCTAATTATTCAAGATTATGTTAGATTTAACATGGAAATTGGTTGAAATTCATTAATAAGGGGTAAAGCTAGGGCTTGAATTTTGATATTTCAAATTGTGATTTGATAGTTCATTTGAGCTCGGATTTGGGAGTTCTTGGTATGTATGGACTCGTGACGAGACTAGGAATCCGGTAATGTGAGTCTTGTAATTTTTCAATAAGCGGGCCCGGGAGTTTTGCTAGTTTCGAGATTTTTGCTTTTCGGGATTATAACTAGAACCACCCCTCTTCGTTCTCGATCGTTTTCGATTTGGGTATTGTTCCCGTAGCATATTGTGATGTATTCGCTCTGATTTTGGTCAGATTCGACATGCGAGGAGGCCGAATTGAGGGGCAAAGGAGTCGCTAGCTTGAGTTTTTGCGGGTTCGAGGTGAATAATACTTGTAAATGATATCCTGAGGGTTTGAAACCCCGGGTTTGCACATCATAGTGCTGTATTGACGTGACTTGCACTCCGGATAACGGGCTAGGGGTAGAGCACCGTTGGGGATTGTGACTTGTTCCGTCCCTCTTAATGAAATAACTACCTAATTGATTGAAGGTAGTTGATATCCTTATAAAAATGGATTAATTGTCGTAATTGGGCCTCGTGCCAACTGATTGAATCATTTAGGGATTATTATCACTGTTTCCATGATACTCGGCGTGTTAAATGATTTCGGTCCTGAGTTAAACACTGTTTTGAAATGTCTAGTCATACTTCTAAGGTTTTAAAACTTAAACTACATTTTATGACGTATGGAGATGAGAACTATTACTTGACATCGCCCTAGTGGCTCATATGCATATTCTGGACTGAGGATGGATTGGGTTGCACGCCGCAGCGGTGTGATATTAATATTGCACTTAGGCTGTAGGAGCCCCTCCGGAGTCTAAACCCCCATAGTGAGCGCGGATACCCAAACAGATCGGGCTGCGCGCCGCAGCGGTCATGTGCATTGCATTGCATTCATGCATTGGTTCCTGTTTGTATTATGTGTCATGACATTTAGCACTCTCATATCATTGGCATCCATGCTACTTCTTGCATTGTTTACCAAATACTCTGGTGTTATTGGTTGGTAGAGTGTTATGCCCGAGGGGCTGACTTATGTGCTGACTTGCAACTATCTGATATCACATTCATATGCTTGATTGTTGGAAGAGGATATTTTTAAAAGAGGTTTTTAAACTGAACCAAATATTGTCTAAAGGATTTTTAAGGTTTAACTGTTTTCTCAAAGGGTCGTACTATCCTATATAGCATGATGGAGTGCTTTTACGTGATTTCTTGCCGCTCAGTTAATATTTACTCTTATTACTCATTGAGTTGGAATACTCACTTTACTCCCTGCACCTCACGTGCAGTTACAGGTATTGTTCACTCGGAAGCGGGTTAATAGTTGATTGAAGGTATTACTACTGTAGAGTACAAGGTGACCGCTAGTGTTCGCGGCACCGGACTTCATCTTTTGATTCCAGGTTTTATTCCATATATTATTATTGGCCCATTAGTTGTGTTCAGTCTTCTTTAGATGCTCGTGACTTGTGACACTCCGGTCGGGTTGTGTTGGGTTACAAATATTGGTTATTATTGTCGTTAAGTGGTATTTATCTATTCATTATGTTTAATAATTGTTAAAAAGACGATTTGGGTTAGTTGGATTGTCTTGTCTTCACGAGAGGCGCCATCACGACCAGGTTTGGAATTAGGTCGTGACATTTCTTCTACGTTTGCTATGAATTTTCCTAAGTCTTGTCTATCGATGATGAGCATTGTAGCTATCCAATTTTTCTATCATATATTTTTAAAATGCGTAATACTTTCAAAATAGTGCAGCATCAACGAGTATTTTTCCATATTTTTTTTGTAATTTTAAAAGAATTTTAATTAATATATTCCAGCATTTCATTATTTAAATAGTTACTAATTGCATCACAAATAATTTTTAAATGATTTATTACTTGATTTTTATAATATTAAGCTTTAATCATTTTATGCATAATTTTATTTGTATCTTTAGGTTATAATTGCAATAACTTTGCAATAATAGCCCAATATGCATAATTACATTACTTACATGGAGAATGACTTTTTATATTCTTATAATATTAAATAATTATTTTAAATGTTTTTCATATATAGATAGCATTTTTTATCATTTATTAATTATTTTAGTAATTTAAGCGTGTATTTAAAACATAGCCCTTTTTAATTAAATGTTCGGACCTCCCTGCCCTATACTAGCTAGCCCAATTATCCTAACCCATAACCCAATATCCAAATTTAACTACCCATACCCAAACCAGATATCCGTACCTGCCCTACCTAAGTCTAATCTTGGCTGTTGATCTCAGAAGATCTACTGGCTTAAATCAACCGACCCCTTTTAATGTATCAAACCCCAAACCCTACCATCATTTT